>CAUYQV010188782.1:0-35960 GCA_963574575.1 Galagoides demidoff
GCGGGCGCCTGTAGTCCCAGCTACTTAGGAGGCTGAGGCAGGAGACTCGCTTGAGCCCAGGAGTTGGAGGTTGCTGTGAGCTGTGATGCCACAGCACTCTACCCAGGGGGATAGCTTGAGGCTCTGTCTCAAAAAAAAAAAAAAAAAAGTTCTTTCTAGCTCACAGATCTATGTCCCTATAATCAGCAAATGGGATTACCTTAAAAGTAGTAATTTGGGTCCTAAACCATTTATCTGTAAATGAAATCACTTCTTGGTTTTTAGTAGTATAAATAAAAGAATGAAGCAAATGAAAAATCAATCTGAATGATTTAATAAAAATTTTCTGTTGTAAGCATTACCTTCTCATAAAATATATGATGGCCAAATAACTAATGGGAAATACTGTTTACCCTAACTTCTTTGTGTACTTTGGTGTGTAATATTGATGGACAAATAATTATAGATATAATTCCAAAGTGGTAAGATTATAGGATGAGCCACCATGTCCACTCACCCACTATCTTTGAAATAGTACCGTATGCCTTTAGTATACCAGTCCCATTGCTCTCAATCAGAAGTCAGTGCAAATATTTGGTGTTCATTTAATAAAAGTTATTTCTGAGGCCAGGTGCCGTGGCTCATACCTGTAATCCTAGCACTCTGGGAGGCTGAGTCAGGTGGATTGCCTGAGCTCACAGGTTTGAGACCAGCCTGAGCAAGAGTGAGACCCCGTCTCTGAAACTAGCCGGGTGTTGTGCCAGGTACCTGTGGTCTCAGCTACTTGGGACCCGGCTGAGGCAAGAGAATTGCTTGGGCCAAACAGTTTGAGTTGTTGTGAGCTATGACACCACAACACTTTACCAAGGGTGACAAAGTAAAATTCTGTCTCAAAAAAATAAATAAAAATAAATAAATAAAAGTTATTTCTGAATGTGAAGACATGCAGTACTATAGTCAAAAACAGTCTGGTTGCAGTGTTCACACCTATAAACCCATGTACTTGTGAGGCTAAGGCAGGAAGATTCCTGGAGCCCAATCAAGGTTACAGAGACCTATGATTGGGCCACTACAATCCAGTCTGGGTGACACAGGGTCTCAAAGAAAAACAAAAACAAAAATCAAGGCAGACTGGAACATGCAGAACAAAGAGGAAGAGGAATAATTTCCCTTTACTTAGGAGAGCCTCATTTAAGGATGATCATGCCTACCTGCCTTTTGTAGCAGGTAGCATTTTGAGCAAAATGCAAGCCCAAGTGAATCTTTATCAGAGAAGTGGCACCAAAACAGAAGGAAAATGCTATGCATGAAAAAAAATCTCTTTCAAAAACAAAAAATCTATAATTCAACAGAACTTCTTTGAATTTCTGACTTACAAGTGGTTCTAAGGTAAATCTGTAAAAATCTTTTTTTTTTTTTTTTTTTTTGAGACAGAGTCCCAAGCTGTTGCCCTAGGTAGAGTGCCATGGCATCATAGCTCCCAGCAACCTACAACCCTTGGGCTCAAGCAATCCTCTTGCCTCAGTTTTTCTATTTTTTAGTAGAGATGGAGGTCTTACTTTCGCTCAGGCTGGTCACAAACTCGTGAGCTCAGGCAATCCATCGGCCTCGGCCTCCCAGAGTGTTAGGATTATAGGTGTGAGCCGCTGCACCTGGCCTGTACAAATACTTTTTGTAAAACCTCATCACTGTCTCCTTATTGACTTCTTTAAAGCGGCTAACATATGAGGAGAAGATGGCTCGCAGATTGTTAGGACCACAGAATGCAGCTGCTGTGTTTCAAGCTCAAAATGACAGTGATGCACAAGACTCACCACAGGTAAATAAAAATAATCTTTATCCAAACGGCATATTTTTATTCTGTGCAATTTCTAAATATGTGCTTTCCTACATGCTTATAAATAGCATTTGAAATAAAAGTTAATCACTTCCATTCTACATTAGATATATAAAGAGGCCATAATGTGTGTTTGCTTGTGTATATAGTGTATGTATGTATATATGTGTATATATGTATCTATATTTAAGATTTAACCCTATTTCCTAGTAGCTCTAATATCCAGATACAAAATATCACAAATTGAAAACACCAGAAGGCTAATGGTATCATTTTTTATCTGGACATTTAGGGGTCAGTCCTAGGACTCTACAATGTCTACATGAACAAAGAATTTACAAGTTGTAAATCTTTAATGGGACAATTAAGTAAAACTCTAAAGTAGGCTTGGCATAGCCCAGTAGTTACGGCACTGGCCACATACACCAGGCTGTTGGGTTTGAACCAGGCCCAGGCCTGCTAAACAGCAATGACAACTACAACAAAAATAGTCCGGCATTGTGGCAGGCGCGTGTAGTCCCAGCTACTTGGGAGACTAAGGCAAGAGAATCACTTAAGCCCAAGAGTTTGAGGTTGTTATGAGCTGTCACACCAGAGTAGTCTACCGAGAGTGACATGGTGAGACTGTCTCCAAAAAAAAACAAAACCTCTATAAAGTAATTATAACCTTTTCACATAAGGTGTTTATCATTTCAATGTTTTAAAATAACACTCGTGTTACTAATGAAACATCCAATTCCTTCTGTTCAAAAACATTATATTAAGAAAAAATCTCGTAAGAGTTAATGGTTCTGGTCTCTGTCACCTTTTCTCTTACATGAGAGGGACCTACTTCCAACTCTCTTTAGAAGTGCTCTAAACTTTCTCTTTGTTCTTCCTAAATAAAATTTCTTGGTTATCCTGGGGGGGAGGGGGGAAGGTAGTTCTTGGCTGTGCATGGTACCTCACACCTGCAATCCCAGCACTCTGGGACGCCAAAGCAGGTAGATTTCTTGAGCTCAGGAGTTCTAGACCAGCCTGAGCAAAAGAAAGACCCCATTTCCACTAAAATAAAAAAACTAGCCAGGTGTTGTAGCAGGCACCTATAGTCCCAGCTACTTGGGAAGCTGAGACTTGGGGATTGCTTAAACCTAAGAATGAGGTATACTTACACAATGGCACTCAACCACAGGCACAGAGTGAGACTATGTCTCAAGAAAAAAAGTAATGGTTCTAGGATTAACAAAACCATTCTTTGCAACAAAGGATTAACTTTATGGAGGGCATAAAGTGAATATTCCATAGGCTTGTGCCCAGTCAACCTGATTTTAACAAGTAGCCCCAAAGCGAAATATACACTTGGAGAGGCAGACCAAAGTGTTAAAGCTCTGTCTTCCTTTTGCAGTGATCTCTCATTCCTTCCCCAGAAGTCCACAAGAAACTGGGAAACAAAGGAATGAAATTAGGAACTCAAGAATTCTAGTTTCCAAGATAAAAAGCAGAAAATAAGATTTTTATTTCTGTTCATGACACTAGAATTTACTCAAAAGGATGGAGCACAGTATAACAAGCAAAAACTAGAAACTGAAATGAGAAATTTTTTTTTGGCTACTGAATTCATGAATTCATTCATTCAACTGGAGTCCCATGCAATTAGCTAAATGAGGAGAATATTCTGGAAGAGGAGATTACAACAAGAATGAGACACAAACCCATCTCTATTAGTGGAAATTACTCAAAGCAATGTTATAATGATGATGGTTTATGTTATAAATGCACAGTGTATGATTCCAAGAGCAAAGATGTATTGTTTTTTCTCATTTATTCTTTAAAATCTTTAAAACAAAGGCGATAGTCCTGGGGAAAAGATAACATCAGAAACATCATTATGAAATCATAAAATACAGGTCTTACTTTTTTTGCACACTTTAAACATTACACCCAAATAATACTGCATATCATCAAACTATGGTATAACTGAAATATTACTTATCTGAATATAACTATATACATATTCAAACCACCACTACAGAAAAAAGTCAAAAACTTGAATTGGATGTTTTGAGTTTAATTGTATTATTCTCATTTTATAAAAAAAAAAAATAGTTGATGTGTTAAACATTGAATTGACCAGTTGTTTAATATTTTGCTCAGAGAAACTTAAGGCTAGCCAAAAACTGTACAAAGTTTTAAGACTTTTGTTTTAAAATGATAAAATATATTAGCTAAACAGATGTGTCCCAAAATAAATTATTTGTACTCAGATTTTATCACTTCTTATAAATTAGTTGTACTCAGATTTATCACTTCTTGGCCTTTTGCCTAAGATCAAGTGTTGTTCTCAGATTTTCTGTGCTCCTAATCTAAGATGTATCTCAGGTATTTTGATAGAGACTGTATTTTCTACTTCTTTGTATCTCCCAAGGCCAAACATAATGAGATAAAAATAACAGACACTTATTTCTTTATTTAGAGACAGGGTCTCACTATGTTGCCCAGACTGGTCTCAAACTCCCAGCCTCATAGTGGCTGGAATTACAGGCACATGCAATGTGCCCAGCACTCAAGAATTTTTAATATTTAATCAAGTAATTGTATTATAAATGTTAATCAATTACTGATCCTATTTTCAAATAGAACTAATTTTCTGGTGTTCAGATACATACTCTAAATGCTTGTTTAAGGCCAGGCACAGTGGTTCATGCCTGAAATCCCTGCACTCTGGCAGGCCAAGGCAGGTAGAATGCCTGAGCTCAGGAGTTTGAGACCAGCCTGAGCAAAATTGACACCCTGGTCTCTAAAAAAATAACCAGGTGCTGTGGCGGGCATTTGTAGTCCCAGCTACTCCACAAGCTGAGGCAAGGGGATCGCCTGAGCCCAAGACTTTGAGGTTGCTAAGAGCTGTGACACCACGGCACTCTACCAAGGGTAACAAAGTGAGACTTGGTCTCCTAAATAAATAAATAAACAATATGCTTGCTTAAATTAAACATATCTTTATTAAATAGGAAGTAATTAATGTTATTTTTCAAAGCTTTTTCATAGCTCTACTCATATCTTCCATGGTGTTCTTCTGGATTTTGTGCCAGGAGCTAAAAAGAGAAGTATTTTCCAGTCTAATATGTGTTTACGGCTATTGGTGCCACTTTTGAGCAGTAGGCATAACACCCTTTATCTACTGCCAACATGAGTGACTGCATATCTATTCCTGTTTTACTAAAGGACAAGCTGTACTATGCACTCCCATTTCAAATACACCAGAAGAACATATCATCCTTTGTCATAAAATAGTTATCTGAAAAATGAACCACAATCAATTCCAAGTCTAGCTAATTTTCATAAATAATACTCATTAAATAGTCCTATTAATTCTGGACATTTCAGAAGTAGGTTAATGCTCTATATTCTAAGTGCTCAAAAGCTGAATATATAGAATTTACCATGACCATACAAAATCAGAAAAAAATAGAAATGTTCCTTTCAACAACTTTATAATTCTGCTTCATTTCAGGCTAGCAAGTACATGTTAACATTGTAACTTCTTTTTAATTTCAAGCAGCACAACTCAGAACATGCACGACTGCAAGTTCCCACCTCACAAGTAAGGTAAAAATATTTTTTAATTTTTAAAGAAATATGTTCAGCTTAAAAATGTAATATTTAGGCTCGGCGCCTATGGCTAAAGCGCCAGCCACATACACCTGAGCTGGCAGGTTCAAATCCAGCCCAGTCCTGCCAAACAATGATGGCTGCAACCAAAAAAATAGCCAGGCATTGTGGTGGGCGCCTGTAATCCCAGCTACCTGGGAGGCAGAGGTAGGAGAATCACTTGAGCCCAGGTGTTGGAGGTTGCTGTGAGCTATGATGCCACAGCACTCTACCCAGGGGCAACAGCTTGAGGCTCTATCTCAAAAATAAAAAAATAAAAATGTAATATTTAGAGTGGTGCCTGTGGCTCAAAGGGGTAGGGCACCGGCCCCATATACCAGAGGTGGTGGGTTCAAACCTGCCCCCAGGCCCCTCCCCCCAAAAAAGTAATATTTATAAAACTCCCAAGCCTACTATAGTAAGATTTACTTTTTCAAAACCACAATCTGTATTTTCTAATGTCTGAGATGATAATCAAAATCTTTATGTTAATTATCAGAACTATGCCAGAGGTAGTTTTTTTTAATGTTTTGGTAAAATAAGCCAGGACCATGTTGTTTTCATGTTAAACAACTTTCTCATGACAAAAGAAACACACCTCTAATTATACAGTCTTTGCAGATGATAAGAATAATCTATGGGGTACTCTGCACTTCAATAGATCAACTTCTTTACCAATTTATAGCACTATAAAAAAAAACAAATATGTACAATTTGTACCAGATGTTTCTAAACTGTTACCATCTCTAACAGTCATCAAATATGCTACAGCTAAATATAGTCCTAAGCCCTCTCTCTATTGTTCTTACACTATCAGATCAAATAGTAGACTTTGGAGTTTCAAATTTGATGGTTAAACTATATTTGTATAAAGGAAAAGCAATGATAACATTTATACTTAGTTATTATAAAAATATTTTTTGTAGAAGTAGATCATCCTCAAGAGGAGATGTGAATGATCAGGATGCAATCCAGGAGAAATTTTACCCACCACGTTTCATTCAAGTGCCAGAGAACATGTCGATTGAAGAAGGAAGATTTTGCAGAATGGACTTCAAAGTAAGAGGGTTTAAAAGTATTAGGGGGAAATTAATGGGATGCTAAATTTTGAAAAATGTCCTCTTCCAGCTGGATGCAGTGGCTCACACCTATAATCTCAGAACTTTGGGAGGCTGAGGCAGGAGGATCACGTGAACCCAGGAGTTCGAGGCTGAGTAGGCTATGACCATACCACTGCACTCCAGCCTGGGCAACAAAGCAAGACCCTATCTCTTAAAAAATGAGAGAGGAAAGAAAGGAAAAGAAAGAAAAATGCCCTTTATTTTATAGTTTGTCACACAGCTTGAATAGCAGTATGTACAATGGATAAGAACACAAATTCTGGGCTCAAAGGAGTAGGGTGCCGGCCCCATATGCCAGAGGTGGTGGGTTCAAACCCAGCCCTGGCCAAAAAAAAGAAAAACCGCAAAAAAAAAAAAAAAGAAAGGACACAAATTCTAGAATCAAACTGATTTAGATCTGAATCCTGGCTCTGCCACTTTCCAGACAAGTCACTTAACCTCTCTGTGTTTTTATCTCATCATAAAATGGGAATAACAAATATATTTACTTCATAAAGCTATGAAGATTAACTGAGTAAACAGGTATACCTAATAAACACTAGGTAAGTGAAGCTATTAAAACAATAGGATTTCTAAAGTATAATGCATTTCTAATCCTCCTCCATCAAGAAATTCAAGCCACCCTGCTTTCTCCTGGCCTAGTTCCTCAGGCCTACATTTTTATTATCCCCATTTTGGAGAACTTTTTCTTGTGAAATTTTTTCTAGGTTTATGAATTAAAGTTAGTGTTATGGTTTAACACTGAATTTAATTGTTAAGGCTTATTCATACAAAAACATTTAACAAATTGCCATTTATTTACCAAAGAACACTCTGTTAAAGAAATTATTCATTAGATCAGCCAGTCTCAAATATACATGCCTCTGGGACTTTATTTGCAGTCACAATTAGCCAGAAAAGCCATATGACTTCCATATGCCTGTGGAAATTAATGTAACATAAGTTAATGTTCTAAATATAATAGTTAAGAGATCATAAAGAGACTGAGATTACATGTGAAAGAGCTAGAAGATGTGAAAATACTGTATTAATTTCAAGAATCTTAATTCCCCTGTTTTGTTTTAAAAATTATTAGTACCCTTTTACGCTCTTGCTTTGCATTTTATTCATGAACTATAGCGGAATTGTTAAATTTCATAAATGGACAAAAGAGTTCCAGCACTGCTAGGCTTTAAAATTCTATTATCTCCTGTTTTAATTTCTAGGTGAGTGGACTGCCAGCTCCTGATGTGTCATGGTATCTAAATGGAAGACCAGTTCAATCAGATGATTTGCATAAAATGATTGTGTCTGAGAAGGGTTTTCATTCACTCATCTTTGAAGTGGTCAGAACTTCAGATGCAGGGACTTACGCATGTGTTGCTAAGAATAGAGCAGGAGAAGCCACCTTTACAGTGCAGCTGGATGTACTTGGTAAGCCTCCAAAGAGATCTTTGAGAGTTCCTTAAAATCTAGCAGTATTGAAAAAGTATTTTTAAAGAAAGTGTTATAAAGATAAGCCCAGACAGCTTCCTTAATATTTAAGGCCAACCTAGTGCAATGTGTAGACATGATAAGCCACAGAATGACAATAACAACAAAATTTTGAGGGAAAGTCAATGAAACTAGAATGACATATCTACCACCAAAGTTTTTTTGGAAAGAAAATAAAGAAATCACACAGTTTTAAGCAGACTAAATAAGGTAGTATAAACATTTCTAGATACAACTATAGGGCACTGATTTTCAGCCAGTGTGCTAAGAGAGGATCTTACGTATGCTGTGAAAATTTTTAAAGATCATTAATCACATTATTTTTGAAAGAAGTTTAAAGCACAGTAAGTATATTTTTTTAATTTTTTTAATCAACATAATTTAAGTATGCCATGGAAGCTTAACTATAGATTCAAGTGTGCCATACTCAAAGTGAAAATTTTAGTCTAATCATTTCTCTGGGCTACCATCTAAAACAACCAATCTGCGTCATGTTTTTACAGAATTTTCATCTGTCATAATTTAAAATGCATAGTTTAAAACTAAAGAGAATGCCAGGAGAGGTAGTTCATGCCTATAATCCTAGCACTCTGGAAGGTGGAGGCAGGAGGATTGCTTAAGGCCAATAACTCAAGACCAGCCTGAGCAAGAATGAGACACAATCTCTACAAAAAATAGAGAAAATTAGCCAAGCATGATTGGGACTACAGGCCTATAGTCCCAACTCTAAAGGGTGCTGAGGCAGAAGCATTGGCTGAGCACAGGAATTTGAGGTTGCAGTGCACTGATAATGCCACTGCACTCTAGCCTGAGTGACAGAGTAAGACTGTTTCAAACAAAGACAACAAAAAGCTGAAGAGTAAATATCACCTTTCATCCTTACACTATGTCTTCTTTACTAGGAAACTAGTCTCTGATAATAACAAAAACATGCTTACTTACTTTAGAAAATAGGTATAACAAAACTTCTATCTTAAATCTGTCTTAAGGTAGTTTTTATAAAACTGGTGTCTAGTTTTAAATTTTTTGGGGGGCCGGCTGGGTTTGAACCCACCACCTCCAGCATATGGGGCTGGTGCCCTACCCTTTTGAGCCACAGGGTTTTAAATTTTTACAACTTAAATATTTTAAATATTCAGGCTGAGTATCCCTAATCTGAAAACTGAAAAGACACCAAATCAACATGACATTAAAGAAAAAAAAAAGTCCACTGGAGCATTTTGGATTTCCAGATTAAGGATGCTCAACTATTATAAGGCAAATATACCAAAATAAAAAAAAAAAAAAAACTTGAGGGGTGGCACCTGTGACTCAGTGGGTAGGGCATCGGCCCCATCTACCCAAGGTGGCAGATTCAAACCAGGCCCCACCGAACTGCAACAAAAAAATAGCTGGGCGCTGTGGCGGGCACCTGTGGTCCCAGCTACTGGGGGGGAGCTGAGAAAAAGAATCACTTTAGCCCAAGAGTTGGAGATTGCTGTGAACAGTGTGACACCACTGCACTCTACTGAGGGCGATAAAGTGAGACTGTCTCTACAAAAAAAAAAAAATTTGAAATCTGAAACACTTCTGGTCCGAAGCATTTTGGATAAAGGATACTCAACCTATACCACATTTGTGTAGTTAAAACCAGGGTGTATCATGTAAGAGATATTTTGCTATAATTCCGTTATTTTATAAAAGCTTAATTAGGTTAAGGGATAAATAATTTTCTTGAATTTGTATTCAACCCAGATCAATAAAAAACCTTTAAGATTATTCTATGATACAGTACTGAAGGGCATCAATCTAAGGAAAAACTAGTAAGCCACAAATTCAAGTGGTTAAAAGTTGGGCAAATCCTATTTATACCAACGGCTTCAGAAATACTATAATTATTAGAGCCTAAAAAGATCGTGGCTGTCAACTGTCTAATTTCATAAAAGCTAGGGTTATAGTATTGTATGATTATTTCCTAAAGTCATAAAAATTACTGATATTTGTATATTACTTTAAAAGTTTACAAATTATCTCTTCAATTGTTCCTCCCGATTATTTTGAATCGTAAGCACACAGTACAACCTGAATTTTTTTTTTTTGCAGTAGATGAAACTGCAATTTAGAGAAACTAAACAAAATGTTCCCAATTAGACAAGATTCATAGAACTAATAAAAAAACTGAACCCAAGATGACCAGATACTCAAGGTGCCTCCATCTATGAGATGATACATGAGAATTACTTAAATTATTTGAATGAAACATGATTATGAATACAATGAATCATTATACTACAGTTATAAAACTCTGACTTGTATAATAAAATAGTATTGTATATTATTTTACTAAAAGTTTCCAATTCTGTTGTTGCTTTTCAACACTTTAATACCAACATACTGCTTTCATAATTCTTTGGTTTGATTTAATACCTTTTTTATAATATTTCAAATACTTCAAATTTTTTCTTTATAGCAAAAGAACATAAAAGAGCACCGATGTTTATCTATAAACCACAGAGCAAAAAAGTTTTTGAGGGCGACTCCGTGAAACTAGAATGCCAGATTTCAGCTATACCTCCACCAAAGCTTTTCTGGAAAAGAAATAATGAAATGGTACAATTCCACACTGACCGAATAAGGTAGGATGTGTATTTTCAGACTTACTATCATTTATCTGGGTGAATCCAGTTATATGTTAACATACATCATATATGTCATGCAATTATGATCTGAATTTGTCTCATTTTTAAAAGACACAACAAAATTTCATTAAGCCAGTTTCCACTAATGAGAAATTTATGGCATAAAGACAGCTAGGATTTACCTTTTAATCAACAATAAAGAAAGATGGCTCAATCTTGTAAATCTTATAAATGACTTATCTTTTGGCTTAAGATGGCTTAATGTTATAAATGACATATATAAAATTAAGGGGGGATGTTTGATTCAAGAAAACCAACAGCTATTTGGCAATGAATAGATACATAGCCAGAATTTTCAAATGCTTCTTTTTCTTATCAGTCTGACTCTGTATGTCAGAGACATCACTCAAGTAAGTTTTTACAGAAAAATTAATTCTTGGACGGGCACAGTGCACTCTGGGAGACCGAGTCAGGCAGATTGCTTGAGCTCAGGAGTTCAAGACCAGCCTGACCAAGAGCAAGACCCTATCTCCACTAAAAACAGAACAACTAGCTGGGAGTAGTTGTGCACAACTATAATCCCAGCTACTGGGAGCCTGAGGTGGGAGGATCACGTGAGCTCAAGACTTTGAGGTTGCTGTAAGCTATGAATCCAGTTCTATCAAGGGCACTCCCACTCTATCAAGGGCAACAATGTCAGACTTTGTCTCAAGAAAAAAAATTAATTCTTGTAATTTCATTTTTAAATTTTTTTTCAGCTTATATCATGATAACACTGGAAGAGTTACTTTACTGATAAAAGATGTAAACAAGAAAGATGCTGGGTGGTATACTGTATCTGCAGTTAATGAAGCGGGAGTGACCACATGTAACACAAGATTAGATGTTACAGGTATGTCTCAAGTGACATAAAGGATTTAACCAGGACAATTTAATGAGAAATGTAAATCCCAGTAAAGTATAAAATCTGAGGAAATGTTTCCATACATAAATAGTTTTGAGTTTTTTTTCCTAATACCTAGTGTAAACAATTTGTTTAGAACAAGTTTTCTGAATTAGCTTTTATTTTATCTATTTCAGCCCGTCCAAACCAAACTCTTCCAGCTCCTAAGCAGTTACGGGTGCGACCAACCTTCAGCAAATATTTAGCACTTAACGGGAAAGGTTTGGATGTGAAACAAGCTTTTAACCCAGAAGGAGAGTTTCAGCGTCTGGCAGCTCAATCTGGACTTTATGAAAGTGAAGAACTTTAATAACTTTAGCAACATTTGAAAATGCACAACTACACTATTAATAATATATTTGATTATATTTTTGAAATAAATCCATAGCTGTATTAACAGATTATGGCTTTAATTAGGTAATATAGTTAATACACCTATACTTACAATATTACTTACCCTTTGATTCTATCTACTCCTCCCATTTGTGAAGCCTACAGAAGATCTGGGTATATGAATTAGTAATTATAGAACACTATCTTAAAATATGGGATTTTAAGATTTAAATCATACACATTTAACAATTACAGGTTATAAATTAATATCAACTTTTTAAACAAATCTAATGCTTGTAATAAGGTTTACTGGTATTGCTTTCTGAATGTTTTACCTGTTTTCTCTTGCAGGAATACTAATATGGTATTGATTATGTGGTGTTTCATAGCTTTATATCAAAATAGAATAAAATTCAAATATTTAAAACAGACTGTCTCTTCTTCACAAAAGTCTAGATCTTTAAAATAAAACTTATGGGCTCAGCGCCTGTTGCTCAAGTGGCTAAGACGTTAGCCACATACACCCAAGGCGGTGGGTTCAAATCCAGCCCAGCCTGCCAAACAACAATGACAGCTGCAACCAAAAATAGCGGGGCGTTGTGGTGGGTGCCTGTGGTCCCAGCTACTTGGGAGGCTGAGGCAGGAGACTCGCTTGAGCCCAGGACTTGGAGGTTGCTGTGAGCTATGATGCCATAGCACTCTACCCAGGGTGACAGCTTGAGGCTTTGTCTCAATAAATAAATAAATAAATAAATAAATAAATAAAACTTCTGGGGCTTAGTGCCTGTAGTTCAGTGGTTAGGGCGCCAGCCACATGCACCCGGGCTGGTGGGTTTGAACCTGGCCCAGGCCTGCTAAATAACAACGATGATGACAACAACAGTGGGACGTTGTGGCAGGCACCTATATTCCCAGTTTTTTGGGAGGCTGAAGCAAGAGAATCACTTAAACTCAAGAGTTTGAGGTTGCTGTGAGCTCTGATACCATAGGGCAACACAGTGAGACTCTATCTCAAAAAAACAAAAAATAAAATTAAACTCCTGGTTTTTATATATTAAATAAAACTTTTAAAATGCTTTGAATAACAAGACCTAACAGGACAACAATATTATAATCTAGAACAGTGTGAAGCTCACTTACAGTTCAGCCAATTCCTCCTGAAACTGAGCTAGACTTTCCATGGTGTGCACTTCAAAGGCAATCATAGTAACATGAATCATGACTGAATCTCTCCTGAATTTGTGACTTTATTTTAGCCAAAGAGGTCTCTAATATTTCAGAATCTCTGAGACTACATGCTCAAAGGAGTAAGAATAGTTTCTAGACGTCAGCTGTTCAAATCTTATAAATTCAAGAGCAAGTGTCATGGCAGAAGGATCCCTTAAGACCAATAGTTTGAGGCCAGCCTGCGTAATATACTAAGATCTCAATATCTAAAAATAATAATAATGATATAAATTTGAATACCTATGTTCAAGTGTTTTTCCTACAACAATTGCAAGTTCAGATAACCTGTTACATTTGAAAGCATAATTTTGTGAGCATCTTAAGAGTCTCAGTACAGGAAAACCTAAATCCTTTCATTAAACAATTTCCCCCCTCAGGCCTCCAGTTCTCAGCTGACAGCCTTTTACTAGGCATCTCCCGTTCCTTTTATCAATGGTAGTTTTTAACCCTCAATACTGTGTAGCCTAGTTTTGCTTTTTATCAGCACAGAAAACAGCATTTATCCACATCACTCTACAGCTCTTTCAGGGAACTAACAAAATGGCTTTATCATTTTCAAAACAGCTTAATGGTTCTCTTTGTGAGCTGCCCTGGGGCCTTTGGACTGAATTCCATTCCATTTTCCTTTTTATCTACAGGAGAATCTCTCCTGTCTTCCTTCCTGGTGGGCTTTTGGCTGTCTTAATTTACAATTTGTTTGGCCTTTTCTATAGCTGCCTTACAAACCTTCTCATCTTAACCAAGCTTCTGAGCTAGATGTGGGTCTGAGCTCCCAAAGACTACTGTTTTGGCCTGCCTTTATTAATATAAAAGATTTTTTAAACATCTATTTTAACATCAAGTGGAAAGGAGAGTGGAAGCTACTTTCTAGCCACAACGCTCGGTTAATCTGCAAGTGGCAGCGGCTACGTGAGGCCCTGGTTAGGCATTCAGGCTTTGGCATCCGGCAGGTTTTGCCCCAATTTGGGGCATATTATTTAATCTCTCGGTGCCTTGGCTTCTTTGGGCCTAAAATGAGGACATAAATACCTACCTTTCACGGAGGTGGCTGTGGAAACTAAACAAGGCGATAAATGTTATGGTATTCAAGAAAGAGAAACCGGTAGTAGTTAATTACTAAGATTTTCTAAGCCCACAGCCGGCTTTGTCCCTGAAGCTAGCCCTCTGCAGGAGACGACCGCGGAAATCGCCACCCGCCTCGGGCGAAAAGCTGCCAGCGTTCCTCGCTGCGCAGGCGCGTTCACGACTGACGAGCTAGGGGGCCCCCTAGAGGAGCCGGAGGGCCAGCGCAGGCGTCCAACGCGGCCGCGCGCCGCGAGACTATTGCGCAAGCGCCGCAGACCCCTGGCGGACGAACCGGCGCAGGGGTCCGGCTCCGCCATGGCTGAAGCGTCCAGGTGGCAGCTAGGCGGTGAGAGATGCTCCTGAGGAGTGGGTGGGACGGGGACAATTTGGCAATTTTCAAATACCCTGGGAGGAACGCTGCAGCCCTAAATCTCCACTCATGTGAACGATACGACCAACACTTTTAGTCCTGACAACGTCCCATTGAGAAACTGAGGGGGACAACCTGAATCCGTAAGATTGCCGCTTGCCCGAGAAACTGAGGGGGACAATCTGAATCCTTGCCGCTTGCCGGAGGCTCCCTGGGCGTTGTCATCTGCCGTTCTGTGACCGTCGCTAGGCCGGTCTCTAAAGTCTTCTGTTGATCTGGGGAGTTGTCATCTTCTTCCCACCCACTCCCCGCCAGCGGAACCCATCCTTTCCAGGGAACAGTTTTGAGAGTGAAACGATTAGGGACAATTGACGGGGTTTTGTTTGTCTTTTGCCTTTCCATTTTAAGACAGAACTGGTGAGGAAACATCCATGTTATAAAATCTATTGTATATAGTTGCAAAATGACTACCCACTTGCCCTGACGGAGAAATGTAGTAATTAACCCTGCCTCATAAAAATGAGAATTAAAAAATAACCAGGAACCATTGGCACTTTCCCTGAATGTGTCCGTGTTCTTCTGTCGTTGTTAATTATATAAATTTTAAATTATATAAAAAATAAAAATTTTGTCTTATATCTCACAGGGGCTTCGAAACCTCAGCTGCAGTACAGAGAGGAAGTAGAAATTAGAACCACACTTCAGGAGTTATTACTCTACTTTATTTTTTTAATAAACCTATGTATATGTAAGTACATAAATGTAAATAAAGATGCTGATTGCTTGAACTAAGAAGTTACGTTGTAGAGATGATAAAACATTTAGATTTTAAAGCATAGGCTGTCAGATACTAAGACTAAAACTGTAATGACACATCTTAGACATAATTATCTTAAGTTCATTTAGATTGACACTATTTCCAATATGTAAGGGACAAAAGTACAGTTCATAGAGGTAATGAGAAGCTTTCATAGTCAACACTGATTGAATATAATTATTACTTTTGTTTGGCAGTTCTGTCTGGAACATAATTAATCCCTTGGGTTGGTAAATGTGATTCAATTTCTTTTAGAGTTTTATAGATAAATTAACTCAGTTTTGTAAATAAAAGTATAAATGAGACCAAAGATAGAAGTCTGTCTGCCATTAGTTTTCTTCTTTTCACTGAACTGTTGTACAGTTAATGGTAAAATATGTTTGTGCTGAGGCAATACAAATCTTTAAGGAAGACTGGGAAAACATCTCAACACCCTATTTGTAGGTCAATACGCTAACTTAGTATGTGAAGGACAGCAGAACATTTTTGTCTTCAGAGTGCCCAACATATAGTTAGTGTAAGGTCACTGGCAGGATTTATCTCACGATGACATGTGCTACACACTGGCAACTGTATACTAATTAACTAATTAATTGGTATAGGGGTGAGTTTGAGCCAAATATTGATTAAAAAGGCAACTGTAGGACTAAACGAGGTGGCTCATGCCTGTAATCCTAGCACTCTAGGAGGCCGAGGTGAGTGGATTGCCTGAGCTCAAGAGTTGGAGACCAGACTGAGCAAGAGCAAGACCTGATCTCTAAAAATAGCCATGCAATGTGGTAAGCACTTGTAGTCCCAGTTACTTGGGATGCTGAAGCAAGAGAATCTCTTGAGCTGGAGAGTTTGAGGTTGCTATGAGCTAAGAGGCCATGGCACTCAACTCCAGGGTGACTGAGTGCGACTCTGTCTCAAAAAAAGAAAAACAACCATAGCCAACTTTATATAATGTATCTTAGAAGGGTCTACAATAGTTTAGTTATAAAAATACTAGGGCAGCACTTGTGGCTTAAAGGAGTAGGGCACCAGCCCCATATGCCGTAGGTGATGGGTTCAAACCCAGCCCCGGCCACAAACTGCAAAAAAAAGAAAAAAATACTAAACATGTTCATTATAGAACATTTGGAAAATGGTAAGTGAAAAGATCATTCATAATCCTACTGTTTAGAGATATTTTTTAAAAGAAACATTTTTCTTATGAGGAAGAATTAAAAACAACCTGATTTCTTTAACATCAACAAGGGGATTTTTTAACTTTGTGGTATAACATGCAACTGTTAATAGCTTCATCTGTGCCGTGGAATAGTATTGAAAATACATGGTTTTTGGCTGGGTGCAGTGGCTCATATTTATAATCCTAGCACTGTGGGAGGCAGAGGCAGGTGAATTACCTGAGCTCACAAGTTCGAGACCTGCCTGAGCAAAAGTAAGACCTCATGTCTACTAAAAGTAGAAAAACTGGGGCAAGGGGATTGCTTGAGCCCAAGAGTTGGAAATTGTTGTGAGCTATGATACCACAACACTCTGCCCGGGGCAACAGCTTGAGACTCTGTCTAAAGGGCAGCACCTGTGGCTCAGTGAGTAGGGTGCCGGCCCCATATGCTGAGGGTGGCAGGTCCAAACCCAGCCCCAGCCAAACCGCAACAAAAAAATAGCAGGCGTTGTGGTGGGTGCCTGTGGTCAGGACCCTGAGGCAAGAGAATCGCCTAAGCCCAGGAGCTAGAGTTGTAACCCCAAGGCATTCTACCGAGGGCAATAAAGTGAGACTCTATCTCTAAAAAAAAAATGGTTTTTAAAAATTAAAGGGCTTCTAGAAAAAAAATTAGTCTGTACTCCTCTTTAAAACCCACTCCCTTTAAAGAAAGAATAAGAAAGAATACTAGTTAATATTTGTAAAGACTTGTCATGTACAGGCCCAGCATGGAGGCTCACACCTGTAATCCTAGCACTCTGGGAGGCTGAAGTGGGTGGAAGTGCTTGAGCTCAGGAGTTCAAGACCAGTCTGAGCAAGAGGAATACCACAATGCTACTAAAAATAGAAAAAAATAGGTGGACATTATGGTGGGCACCTGTCATCCCAGCTACTTAGGAGGCTAAGGCAAAAGAATCACTTGAATCCAAGAGAGTTAAGGTTGCTGTGAGCTATGATGCCACAGCACTCTAGCCTAGACACCAGAGTGAGACTCTGTCTCAAAAAAAAAAAAAGACTTATTATGTTCCAAAGCATAGTTTTAAATGTTTTACGTGCATTATCTTACTGCTGACAAAAGGAGATAGGAAATACTACCCTCTGATGGGACTCAAACCATTATCTTTCTAATTCAAAGATATAACCTTAACCACTCACCATCCTATACTGCCTACTCTGAATGTCGAGAAAAAGCCAACTTGCAGGCTAATATGTACAATGTGATCTCATCTTCATAAAGAAAAAATTACTTTATTAATGTGTATGCATATAGAAAAATCTGAAGAATATATCAAACTCTAGTGCAGCAGTTCTCAACTTGTGGGTCGCAACCCCTTTGTAACAATGAAAATACATCGCGTCATTAGGAAGGTTGAGAACCACTGCTCTAGTGGTAGGATTACAGGAAACTTTTCTGCTTTGTATATTTCTACTTTAGATTTTTAATTATTACTTTTATAGTTAGACAAAATAACAAAGTTGACTTTTCAAAGAAATTAGGAATAAATCATAATATTTCTAATATTGATAAACTAAGTTTTTAAGCATAATTTAAAAAATTCTTCTTCATAGTGACTTTTGGGATGATAAACCCACATATGTACTACTTAAACAAAGTTATGTCATCTCTATTTTTGGATACTTCTGTGCCTGGTGAAGAAAGAACCAACTTTAAGTCTATTCGCAGCATAACTGATTTTTGGAAGGTAAGGTAACATGTGACTATGGATGAAGTGGCTTTAGGTATTCCATAAACCTTTGGCAGGCAAAGTAGACACTCAGTGAATAATTGTTGAAGGAATGAGTAAAAATGAATATCACTTCTTTAAACTATGAGTATCTACCAACCAGTAAGTGTTTATTCTGAACCTGTTTTTTAAAAATTGATTTTTTTTAACATTCTCATTTCATTTGGAAAATAGGAGACTTGCTTCTTAGCTGACAGGAGCTAAAAACAGTCTATAATTATGTATAGTGAAAATTATTCCCGAAAATTAATTACCAGAAAGTGTAATATGTGTAGCTTTGTCATACAACCCTCTACTGTATATATGTGTTACAGTATATAATAAACAGTACCTATACAAAATGGAATTTTATAGTGTTTATTCCCTTATTACATAGGGGAATCATTCCTTTAGCATTGGAATAAACTTGTTTATTTCACTACATTTAACACAGAAAGATGTTCACATTGTGGGAAAAGAAAATTAAGGGAACAACAGTTTCAGATATCCCAGGATACAAACATTTGGGTATATAAGGATGAGACATTAGGCAAGGCTTTTCAAACATGGTAACAATTTAGTTGATTTTTTTGTTTTTTGAGACAGAGTCTCACTTGTCATCCTCAGTAGAGTGCCATGGTGTCATAGCTCACAGCAACCTCAAACTCTTGGGCTCACGTGATTCTTTTGCCTCAGCCTCCCAAGTAGCTGGGACTACAGGCACCCGCCACAATGTCTGGCTATTTTTAGAAACCAGGTCTTACTCTTGCTCAGACTGGTCTCCCAACTTCTGAACCAGGCAATCCACCTCCCAGAGTGCTAGAATTATAGGCATGAGCCATCACACCTGGCTCTTCAGTTGAGTTTTGAAGGATGGATAAGGGAAGAGAATTTTAGGAAGAAGGAACAGTGTCTGTTGCAAGTAATTCTACATGGCATTGTGGCATATGGAAGATAAAGTAGAAAAGGCTATATTATGAATTAGACAGAGGGCACATTGTGAGTGCCATGCTAGGAATTGGAAAGGTTAGGAGATAGTCATTTATTTGCTGAGAGTGAGAGGACAAGGGTAGGATACCTCATTGGTTTAGTACAGGTGAAACATGAAAGAATGATAGAAGTAGTGCTTATCCTGCCTCTTTTTTATTGTGCTGTCTGAGGCATGTACATGGCTAATGGCAAAGAAGACAAAGGGAACAAACAAAAAATGAACCCTGAAGCTTGGTGCCAGTAGCTCAGTGGTTAGGGCACCAGTCACATACACCAGGGCTGGTGGGTTTGAACCTGGCCCAGGCCTGCCAAACAACAATGACAACTACAACAAAAAAATAGCAGAGCATTGTGCTAGGCACCTGTAGTCACAGCTACTTGGGAGGCTGAGGCAAGAGGATCACTTAAGCCCAAAAGTTTGAAGTTGCTGTGAGCTGTAACACTACAGCACTCTAACCAGGGTGACACAGTGAGACTCTGTCTCAAAAAAAAAGAATCCTGGGCTTGGGAATCTGAGAATGAGTAGATGGGGGCAGAGCCAGGAGTAGCAGTCACCTTGGCCAGGGTTGGGGAGGAGGTTGAAAGAAGGAGTACACACAACTTTGGGGTGAAATCATTATGTATGACCAGCTCTGATATTCAGGTATTGGAGAACAATTTTCAATATACAGTCAGTCCTCAGGTTATGAATGAGATATGTTCTATAGGTTTGTTCTTAAGTTGAATTAGTATGTAAGTTGGTACAGGTACATTTACCTATAACCTGAAATAGCCTCCATTGGTAAGTACCAGTGGTATGAAAGTCAGATGTCTGTAACTCAGGGACTACTCATATAAGAAGTGGAGGGCCAGGCATGGTAGCTCACGCCTATAATCCCAGCACTTTGGAAGGCTGAAGCAAGAGGTTTGCTTGTGCCTAGAACCCGGGCAATAGAGCAAGACCTCATCTCTACAAAAAACTTTTTTTTTAAATAAAAAATTAAGGAGGATTACATGAGTAAATGCTTGTAAAGTACTTAGAGCAGTACCTAGTACATAAGTGCTTATAAGTTTTAACCAACAAAAACATTATCATTACCATTAATATTTATGGTGGCTTGATGAACAATTTTTCATCCTCAAAATCTCTTATGTATAATGTTATGAATGTAGATTCTGTTGACATGAAAATATTTTTCCCATGACATCTATCATTCTATATGAAGTATATGGAAGGACCCTTTTTGGAAGGTCTGTACTGGGACTCATGGTACAATAACCAGCAGCTATATAATTTAAAAAATACCAGTCGCATCTACTATGAGAACGTACTTCTAGGAGTCCCCAGAGTTCGTCAACTAAAAGTCCGCAACAACACATGCAAGGTCTATTCATCCTTTAAGTCTTTGATGGATGAATGTTATGGCAAATACTCATCTACAAATGAGGACATGTCTGAGGTCTTGGCCTTTACACAGGATACTGAGTAAGTAGTATAAAATTAATACAGGAACTTTTTCTAGCAATTTACCATTGTATCTTTTACAAATTGTAAAAATATTGTGTATTTTCCAAATAACCCAAACTGGGGGCTGGAAGGTAAGTAAACTGTTTCAACAGTATCGCAGGAAGAATCAGAGACAGCAGTGTTTAGAAAAAGAAGCTTTCATCTGTTTTTTGTTTACTTGTTTACCTCTGGATGCAAATTTCTGATTGTGGTATATGAAGTGCTTACTTATATTGGACACAAGACAAAGCATCAATTTTTCTTCTACAATAATTAATTAATTAGGTTTTCTGACTTTGGACAGAGACCCCCTTAAACATACCCCCCCAAACTTTGTTGACTCTTTAGGGAGTGGCTTAGGTGTGTTCTGCCACTTTCCTCCTTTCTCACTCTGGCTTACCTCAGTGATATCTTCTGTGGCTGCCAATGTCCACAAGCAGCAGTGAGGCTTTCCAGGGACTGCATTAATGATGCTTGCCAAAGATACGAAGGCAGCTGTGTTCAAAAGTGGCTGAGGCTCATCCAAGTGTAGACTCAGGTCTACACTTTATACTAAAAATGTGAAAACCCAAAGCCACTGGTACCAACTTTCCTTGACACATAAGCTGCTGGCATCAGTGCTATTTTCAGTTTGTACTTTTAGAGTCATAGGAAAATCATAGGTGGTGAGAATAAAGTTTTCTTGTAATTTAGTATGTATCAAAGTGATACAAATGTTTACAAAGGTCTTCTCTTTCCTACTCATAAGTCCAGCTCTCCAAGACTAGCACTTTTAACTCTTTTAATTGTTTCTTCTGCTATATACTTCCTTTTTCTAAATAATATCCTTATATTGCTATTACTTGATTTCATGGTTTGATGTAGTTGTTGTTTGTCAAGGAAGGTCATCTGTCACATAGCTGTCTTATACTGCCCTGTCTACACATACTCCTCCAGTTCCCCTTGCCCTCTCAATATAGTTATGTCATAATTATTGTCATTCAATGTTTATAAATATTAACTATAATTTCTATTCTTGAACAACCTCCCTTTTACCCCTAGAGTTTAGCAATTGCTTTATGGGTTGTGTTGACTTACTTCTTTGTATGAGTTGGTTATTCCTGAGGGTATGTATAATTCTTGTAAATCTAATAAATTCATAAGTATGATGACACATTCTCTTAAATATTACAGTACTACTCACTCCCTTTCAACCTAAAATTACAAGATAAAGCAATTATTACACATCTTAAATTAGAATCTGCAGACTAATCTTTTAGGTATTCTAATATTCCAAATCTCATGACAATTACTCTTTAAATACTAAAATTAACACTATAGATTAGGCTTATTTTACTAAGTCTGTAGATAATTGGAATTATGTTATTTATCTGTCATTCCTCAACAGCCAAAATGAGAATTAGTTTGTGCCTGTCTATCTAAAATGTAAGATTTATTAATTAAAACAATCTAAAAATTAGAAGCTAGGAAAGAATTGATATAACAATATTCCTGTTTTTGTTTAATAGCCATATGCAGAAAACACTCAAAAATATAACTATGGAAGTTTTATTAAATATATAAGTACTTTTTCCTAGTGGTATCACTTCCCCACAGTGGTATACATTCTCCACTGAAAACTTTTTCTTTTTTTTAATAAGGTGGGTCTGGTGATTCACACCAGTAATCCTAGCACCATGGGAGGCTAAGCCAGGAGGATCATTTGAAGCCAGGAGTTTGAGAGCAACCTGAGAAACATAGCAAGACCCCATTTCTACAAAAAATAGAAAAATTAACCAGTGGTGGTGGCATGCATCTGTATTCCCAGCTACTTGGGAAACTGAGGCAGGAGCATCACCTGAGCACAGGAGTTTGAGGCTGCAGTAAGCTCTGATGACACCACTGCCCAGGCAACAGAGCAGGACCCTGTCCCCTCCACCCCTATATATATATGTATATATTTTTAGCAGTGCTGTGTATTTGGGGGGAAAATGAAAAACTGAATAGGGAGACTACAATGAGGAATCAAGGCCTTCCTTTTTTGATATCCCATAATTAAGTTAAAAGAATGGAAACAAAACTCAGATACCTCTTATTTTGATTTTTATAATTTTATTAAAATAAGATATCTATGTAACAATATAGACAGTATAGAAAATTTTTATTCTTTTTTTTTTTTTTTGGTAGAGACAGAGTCTCACTTTATCACCCTCAATAGAGTGCTGTCGCGTCACAGCTCACAGCAACCTCCAACTTAGGAGGGCTTAGGTGATTCTCTTCCCTCAGCCTCCTGAGTAGCTGGGACTACAGGTGCCTGTCACAATGCCTGACTATTTTTTTGTTGCAGTTTGGCCGGGGGCCGGGTTTGAACCCGCCACCCTTGGTATATAGGGCCAGCACCCTACCCTCTGAGCACAGGCGCCACCCAAAATGTTTTTATTTTTTAGGCATTTATAAATAATATACAATATTTACAGGAATATGAAGTATCTTTTTTCCCCACTGAGATAGATATTCTTGTGACAAGAGAGATGGCATGTTAAAGGAAAAAAATCAGTCATCATTTTCTAGATTCTACTGTCCCTGAAACAACAGATGGATTTTTTTCTTTCTTCTTTCTGAGACAGAGTCTCACTTAGTCACTCTCAGTAGGGTGCTATGGTGTCATAGCTCACAAAAACCTCAAACTCCTGGGCTTAAGTGATTCTCTTGCTTCATCCTCCCAAGTAGCTGGGACTACAGCCACTGCTACAATACCTGGCTATTTTTAGAGACAGAGTCTTGCTCTGACTCAGGCCTGTCTCAAACCTGTGAACTCAGGCAAACTACCTGCCTCATCCTCCCAAATTCTAGGATCACAGGCATGAGCCGCCACGTCTGGCTCCAACAGATGGATTTTTGAAAAACTTTCTCACAGCACCCAACACAGTGTTGCCCACAATAAGCACTAAAAAATAAAAATAATTAAATCTTAATCTCATTAACTTAATCATTGCCTCATTGTCTTGCTCCAAAATTACTATAATACTTATGAATTTATTATTACCTCTTTTAAACTACTACTTTTGAACCACAGATTTGTTTAAGTTCTTAGAATACTTCTCAGTTGAGCTTTCTCATTTCACCACTCCTCTTTTTATGTCTAACAGATGGAAGTACTCTACTTCTAATACAAACTCCCTTTGGCACTGGGGATTTGTTGGTGTTTACCGAAATGGGGGATATATTTTCACTTTATCAAAATCAAAACTTGAAACCAAAACCAAGTTCATTGACCTTCGGCTGAACAGCTGGATCACAAGAGGGACAAGAGTTATTTTTATTGATTTTTCCTTATACAATGCTAATGTAAATCTGTTTTGTATCATCAGGTGAGTGACTGCAAACTTCTTTATTAGTATAGTTGGCTTTGAACCACATCGGTTTGAACTGCATGTATCCACTTAGACATGGATTTTTTTCAATAAATTAAAACATGTTTTGGAGATTTCTGACAATTTTTAAAAATTCACAAATGACGCAGCCTAGAAATATCAAAAAATAAGAAAAAGATATGTCACAGCTGAATAAAATATATATAGGTAGGAGTCTTATCATTTACTACTGTAAAACATACACAAATCTAGTTATATACAAAGTTAGAATTTACTAAAACTTACACATTTACAATGACCATACATGGTACCATTTGCAGTCAAAATAAACATAAATAGGCATAAAGGTACAGTATTAAATCATACTGCATAAAATTAACCATAGTTATACTGTACTACTATAATAATTTCCAAAGTACGCCCTGTTGGTATTGTCCTAAGCTTAAATGTTGTATCTATTTAAAATGCCATGTGACACTAATCATTTCCAAGTAAACAGTTCATCCCTCCAGTAAATTGCATGTTCTAGTAAAAAATGATCTCTCATGGTTCTCATGTATTTTTCATCAAGTTTACTGCATAGTGTTTAAACCAGGCATCCTCAAACTACAGCCCATGGGCCACATGCAGCCCGCCTAGGACATTTATCTGGCCCACCAGGTGTTTTTGCTGCCACTGCCTGTCTTGCTTAGCAGCCGACTCATCCCGGGGGCCACAGTCCAGCCCTCCAACGGTCTGAGGGACAGTGAACTGGCCCCCTGTTTAAAAAGTTTGAGGACCCCTGGTTTAAACTTTGAATAACACCATGGGACTCTTACAAAGTGCTACTAATATTATTGGAAGTACTTCCAAGAAGCAGAAAAAAATCATGACACTACAAGAAAAAGTTGGGCTCAGTGCCTGTGGCTCAAGTGGCTAAGGCGCCAGCCACATACACCTAAGATGGCGGATTCAAATCGAGTCCAGGCCCACCAAACAACAATGATGGCTGCAACCAAAAAAATAGCCAGGCATTGTGGCGGGCACCTGTGGTCCCAGCTACTTGGGAGGTGGAGGCAGGAGACTCGCTTGAGCCCAGGAGTTGGAGATTGCTGTGAGCTGTGATGCTATAGCACTCTACCCAGGGTGACAGCTTGAGGCTCTGTCTCAAAAAAAAAAAAAACAAGAAAAAGTTGAATTGCTTGATATATACTGTGGATTGAGGTCTGCAGCACAGTTGTCCACTATTTCAACATAAATGAATCCAGCAAACATAAAGACCATTATTTAAAAAAAAAAAAAAAAAGGGAAAGGAAATTTGTAAAGTTGTCGCTGCAGCTATGCCAACAGGCACAAAAACCTTGCACTTTTTGTAAAATACCTTTTTATTCTGTATTGAAAATGCAGCTTTTACGTTAGTGCAGGATTGCAGTAAGAAAGGCATATCTGTAGACTCTAATGTGGTTTGAGAAAAAGAAAAGTCATATAACAAGTTAAAGCAAAAGTTGAAGGATCTAAAGTTCAGAGAATTTAATTCCAGCAAAGTTTGGTTTGATAATTTAAGAAAGAGGTTTGGTTTTAAACATGTCAAGGTAACAGGAGAACCAGCTTCTGACATCCAAGAGGCAGCACACAAGTTCCCAGATGTCATTAAGAAAATCATGAAGGAGGCTCAGTGCCTGTAGCTAGAGCGCCAGCCACATACACCAGAGCTGACGGGTTTGAATCCAGCCCGGGCCTGCCAAACAATAAGAACTAGAACCAAAAAATAGCCGGGCATTGTGGTGGGCGCCTGTAGTCCCAGCTACTTAGGAGGCTGAGGCAAGAGAATCGCTTAAGCCCAATAGTTTGAGGTTGCTGTGAGCTGGGACAGTATAGCACTCTACCCAGGGAGACATAGTGAGACTCTATCTCAAAAAAATAAAGAAAATCATGAAGGAGAAAGGATATCTGCCTGAACAGGTATTTAATGCAGATCAAAGAACCTATTGGGGGTGGGGGGTGGGAAATGCCACAAAGGATACTTATTAGTAAGGAAGAGAGGGGAGCACCAGGATTTAATGCAGTAAAGGATAGGCTAACTCTATTGTTTTGTGCAAATACAGCCAAATTTATGATCATGATTGCTTTTATCTATAAAGCTGATAATCCCCAAGCCTTGAAGGGAAAAGATAAACACCACCTTCTAGTTTTTTCTTTGTATGACAAGAAGGCCTGGAAAACAAGAACCCTTTTTTCTCAATTAGTTCCATCAATGTTTTGTCCCTTAAGTCAATTACCTTGCCACTTAAGGGCTGCCTTTAAAAATTTTTTCGATAGGAGGCTTCCCACTTGGATCCCCACTTCAGCTGCTGGAGGGTCTATTCCTCCTCTTCAGTTTGTCCTCTTTTGCTTATCGTGTTTATCAATTTTTCTCCCTGTCAATAAACTCTGTCCTGCCACTTAAATAAATAAATAAACACAAATTTTGTGAGATTAGACAATGACCCTAGCCATCCAGAACCCCAACACCAAAGGAACTGAAGTGGTCTACTTCTCCCAAAACACAATGTTTCTAATTCAGCCTCTAGTTCAGGAGGTCGTAAGGACCTTTAATGCTCATTACATATGGTACCTTATGGAAAGGGGTGTCAGAGCTACAGAAGAGAACCTCAATAGAGAGACCATCGTGAAAGCCTGGAAGGATTATACTATTGAAGATGCTTGTGTTGTTATAGAAAAAGTCATAAAAGCCATCAACAATAAATTCCTCCTGGAAAAATCCTATGTCCAGGTGTACATGACTTCATAGGACTTATGACAGAACCAATCAAGGAAAGTATGAAAGAAAATGTGGATATGGCAAAAAAGGTGGGGAGGGTGAATGATTTCAAATATGCATCTTGAAGAAATTCAAGACCTAATAGACACCACATCAGAGGAGTTAACACAAAGTGATCTGATCCAGACCAGTGCTCCAAAACCAGTGCCAGATAATGAGAAAGAAAACATAGAAGCAATGCCAGAAAATAAATTGACATTAGATAATCTGGCAAAGGGTTTTGATTATTCAAGACTGCTTTTGACTTCTTCTGTGACCTGGACCCTTCTGTGACATGGGCACTGAAACCAGAGCAAACAACGAAGAAGAATTGGTACCACATAGAAACATTTTTAAAGAAATGAAAAAGAAAAAAAGGCTCGGCACCTGTGGCTCAAGCAGCTAAGGCGCCAGCCACATACACCTGAGCTGGCGGGTTCAAATCCAGCCCAGGCCCACCAAACAACGACAGCTGGGACCAAAAAATAGCCGGTGTTATGGCAGGTGCCCATAGTCCCAGCTACTTGGGAAGCACAGGCAGGGGAATCGCTTGAGCCCAGGAGTTGGAGGTTACTGTAAGCTATGATGCCATAGCACTCTACCCAGGGTGACAGCTTGAGGCTCTGTCTCAAAAAAAAGAAAGAAAAAAAGAAAAGAAAAGAAAAAAAGTCAGAAGTTACAACGTATTTCTGTAAAGTTACACTAAGTGTGCCTGCCTCCTATACCATTTCATTCACCCAGTTGGCTACCTCTGCCACCACCCTCCACAGGAAGACCAACCTCTTCTCCCTCCTCAGCCTACTCAACATAAAGACAATGAGAAAGAAGACTTAAATGATGACCCACTTCTACCTAATGAATAGTAAATATATTTTCTCTTCCTCATGATTTACTTAACAGTTTCTTTTCTGTAGCTTACTTCATTATAAGGATTCAGTATATAATACATACACAAAATATGTTAAGTGACTGCCTTATCAGTAAGGCTTCTGGTCAATAGCAGGCTATTGGTAGTTCAGAGTTAGAGGAATCAAAAGTTACATCTGGATTTTCAACTATGCAGGTTGGCATCCCCAACCCTCATGTTGATCAAGAATCAAGTCTATTTTGAATTTTAAAAGTATCTAAAGCCCCCATTAGGTTTTCCAGTTTGTGCATGCTTATGCTGAGCTTAAAATCTTAAGGTTTAAAATAAATATAATGAAGTTCTACTGCCAATAATGAGAAAAACAAAGCAACATCACATTAATTGTTTAATTATTTCAGAATATATTCAGGAACATAGATAATTACATATAATATGTTTGTTTTATATTACTTAAGGATATGTAGTATCATTTCTTTTCATTGTATAGTTACACAGATCTAACATTTAGTCTTGATGATTTCTTCCTCTGATCAGAATATTAAAATCTGTTGGCTGCCTTTCAGAATGGGCTTCTTTATTAAGTTGTTCATTTTTGTCTCAAGAATGAAGAATTTAAATTTCAGTATGTAATAGTAGTCAGCATCCCAGATATGATTAGAGCCTGTGGTATGTTGCAAAAATGGCTCCAATTCTTCACATCTTTTCCATGTTAGCTTGCAATGGTCCAGTGCCCCAGCCCTTGATGCTGGGCTCAACCATGTGACTTGCTTTGGCCAATGGGGTGTCGGCTAATATATTCTAAGCCTGCGATTCTCAACCTGTGGGTCACGACAGGTTGCACTCACTTGCTAATATGTTCTAAGCCTGCAATTCTCAACCTGTGGGTCACATGCTTGCACTTACTTGTTAGACCCAGGAGAAGGATAAAAGACATGTAAAGCTGAGCCAAAGCAAAGACACATGGGTGGGTCCAGCCAAAAGGCAGATAGATATATTAGCAAGCCTGAGATTAGTCAAGGCCAGATGGATCAACTGAACACTGCAAACATATAAGAAATATTCACTGTGAGCCAGAGCACTTGAGGATGTTTGTTATCTAGCAAAAGGTAATTGATACCAGGCTTAACTTGAGTCTCAACTCTGTACTCCAAATCAGGAAGCTTTTGGTTGTAACAGAACCCTAATTTAAATTGGCTTAAACGATAAAGAAATGTACTTCTGTCACATAGTGGGAATTCCAGAGAGGGGGAAAGACCCTTTCACAGTAAATTCAGGCTCAAGCTCCATTTCTTTAAGATGGCTTCAGTTTTGCCCTCCTTTGTGTCAGGTTTATCTTAAGCTTCCCAAAATGATTGTGTATTAGCAGCAACTGTGGTTGTTGATATCCTGCCCAATAGGATTCTTTTTACCCCCTGCACAGAAAAGAACCAATGCATTGAGATAGCAGTGGTACAGCAGAGAAAGAATATAATTTGGCAGGTGAACACAAAGATGGGAGAAATTTCCAAAGTTCACCTACCTCAGGACCTCTAGACTGGAGATTTTGAGAGGAATTTGGCCAGCAGGGCACTAGGTTATCGGCATGGTTGATTGGTTGGATCAGGGGTAAAATCATAGGGATGTAGAAACTACATTTTTGCACTAAGTCAGTTCCCCAGTGGGGACCAGAGGATAAACTGAATCAATTCCATGGTATGGGTCATTGATCCAGTCATTGTACAAGTGGGCCCTTAAGAATGCAGGGTCTGAAAAACAACTTAAAAGGTAGTCTTAGATTTCACAGTAGAGGTATTATCTATAGAATCCACTAAGGGAAGTTATAAATCTTGTGTCCAAACTCCTAGGTAGTAAGCAATTATAGGGAAGCTGTTTGGAGGTAGAAACTGGTTAATTCTTAACTACCTATACTATGCAAAGCCTAGACCTCTAGCAATGTTTTAACCCCTTGATTTTTTATAGGGACAGTTTCAACCTGCCTACTCTGTACCATACTAATTGACTTACACCAAGGTTCTAGAATCAAATGCTGGCAAAGGAAATAAGATTGCCTTGTATTATTTACAGGTCCTAATGCCTCCTAATTGAACTATAAAGTTTTTTGGTTTTGTTTTTGTTTTGAGACAGCATCTCAGTCTGTCACCCTGGGTAGAGTGCTATGCTGTCATAGCTCACAGCAACCTCAAACTCTTGGGCTCAAACAATCCTCTTGCCTCAGCGTCCCAAGTAGCTGGGACTACAGGCATGTACCACCAAGCCCAGCTAGTTTTTCTTATTTTTAGTAGAGACAGGGTCTTGCTCTTGCTCAGGCTGGTCTTGAACTCCTGAGCTTAAGCAATCTACCTGCTTTAGCCTACCAGAGTGCTAGGATTACAGGCGTTAGCCACTGCAACTGGTCTGGTGCTAAAGTTTTAATAATACATTGTCTAGGGTCACATTTACCAACTAGAAAAGTATATAAATTTGGAGGATCATATGTATCTTCCATTTTGTTTATTTATTTTTCATTGAGACAGAGTCTTACTTTGTTGCCCTCTGTAGAGTATTGTGGCATCACAGCTCACAGCAACCTCAGACTCTTGGACTCAGGCAATTCTCTTGCTTCAGCCTCCCTAGTAGCTGGGACTACAGGAGCCTGCCACAATGCCCACTATTTTTTTGTTGTTGTGTAGTAGGCATGGTCCAGGTTCGAACCCACCAGCCCTGGTACATGTGGCTGGTGCCCTAACCACTGAGCTATGGATGCCCAGACCTCCCTAGGTATTTAGATTATCCTTCAGCAATGAGTATTGTTGACCACTGTTTCATAGCTACATCAGATTACATTTGTAATAATACGGACATAGCCTGTATTAGGTTAGAGTACATTCTCATTCCCATCTTTAGGAGTGTGTTTTTATGGTTTATCTGTTTTCTTCTAACCATTTAATGAGTCCTGCATCATCCTTTTTCCCACCCCTTTCCTCCTTGGAATAGTATTCCTGTTAGCTGTCAAAAAGTGGAATAAAAGCATCTGCAAGCAGAAGGGCTACCACAGAAAGATAGAAAATGGTGACAGCACTGAGTTAGGGTAAGGGGCCAAACTTAAAGCAGCTCAGTGGTGCACATATAGCTCTGGAGATGACCAGGTGTGCTGTAACAGACCCAAGGTTATCTGCTGGAGGCCTTGTGAAAGGTGGGAGTGCTATCTGCTGGAAATCTTCTGTAACCTAGAAAGAATGTTTTAACAAAAACAGAAAAGCAAGGAGACTTCTTTACTTAATGATATCTAGACCCACCAGAGCCAGAGAAAGACTAACAAGTCCTATTTCAGTCTTTACTTAATGGGTGTTTATACCCATGGGTAGAGAAGGACTAACAATTCCTTCCATGTGGCTTATTTTTGAAAGGGAAGTTTTCTCTAAGGAACACTTCTCTTAGAATTTCAGCTTGTCCTAATAGTGTATCTAGCCCAGTTTTGATTCCTCCAAGGAGATCTGGTTTCAATCTTTGGTTTTTTATTTTTATTTTTTTTGAGAGAGAGAGTCTCAAGCTGTTGCCCTGGGTAGAGTGTCTTGGCATTACCACTCACAGCAACCTCCAATTCTTGGACTTAAGCGATTCTCTTGCCTCAGCCTCCCAAGTAACTGGGACTACAGGCACTCGCCACAACACCTGGCTATTTTTTTTTTTTTTTTGGTTGTAGTTGTCATTGTTATTTGGTGGGCCCTGGCTGGATTCAAACCGGCCAGCTCTGGTGTATATGGCTAATGCCCTAGCCACTTGAGCTACAGGTGCCGAGCCATAGTTTTAATCTTTTGGATGACCAATTTGGCGTATCCACCAGGAATGCTGTTACCATTGTATGCTAAGGAATCAGTGCAGTTCAATAAATGGGGTCAACCTACAGCTGCTATCCAGGTTGGTAGTTGGTGTCCCAAACTACTGTCAGGTGGGTGGAGGTTAGCCCTAAATGTGCTCTTCTTTGGGTGTTTCATAAGACTTCCCAGAAGCATAAGGATGTCTTAGGGTGGAATTTACACTGATTCCATAAAAAATTCATTAATAGCAGTGTTGGTGTGGTTGTGCTGGATAAGAGCATCTAGCCTATGACACTGTAAAATACAGAGGGTGCCAAAAAAAAAAGTATACACATTTTAAGAAAGGAAAAAAAAAACTATTAAAAGTGTACTCAGGTCATGTTTGACTTCTACAATTACAATAGGTGCTCAAACATGACTTGTTTTCCTCTTTTATTATTGGTAGATACTGAGAATTACAATTTTAATTCAGCTTTTTCTTTTCTTAAAATGTGAATACATTTTTTAGCACCCTCTGTATATATTAAATATTTGATCTTTGTCTCCCTTTTCTAGGCATCTCCAAAGTGCTGTCTTTTTGTATGCTAATCTTGACTGGTTTGCATACAGTTGAGGCTGGTCATAGGAAAAACAAAGGCATGGTTAGATGGTTGGGACTTTCAGCCCCACTGCCCAACCTCCACGGAGGGAAGTGGAGTTGAAGGTCAAGTTGGTCAATGACCAATGGTTTAATCAATCACACCTATTTAAGGAAGCCTCCACAAAACCCCAAAGGAGAGCTAAACACATAGAGGTTCTTGGAGCTTGGCACACCCTGGGAGGCAGGGAACCTCCACTTCTCATCCCCCATAGCTCACACCTCCCTTCATTGTTATCCTTTGTAATAGCCTTTATAATAAACCACTAAATTTGTTTCCTTGAGTTCTGTGAACTCCAGCAAATTAACTGAACCCAAGGAGAGGGGCATGGGCACCCTAAATTGAAGCCAGTAAGTCAGATGTTCTGAGGCCTGAAATTGCAACTAATGTCTGAAGGTGGGGCAGTATTGGGGGGTCCTCACGCTGTGGGATATAACACTATCTACTTGTATGTCACTATCTGCAGTAGATAGTATCAAATTTGAACTAGAGGACACCTAGCTGATGTCTGCCACTTGGTGTCTGGGGAAAACCCCCACATTTGATCACAGAAGTATTCTTCAGTGTTGATGATTGTTGTTGGTGTGAAATTTAGAGGAAAAAACAAAGTGTGTTTATCCCTAAACACAGCCACAAGCACAGGACTGGTGGTCATTTGGGCAGGTTATACTGTTGTAGTTTAACCAGGAGGCAACTAGCTTTCTTCCATCATATCCAGCCAATTGCCTGAGCTCTTCATCACCAATACTGATTGTTATACAATGTCCTATCAGATTAAATCCCCTTCATAATTGGCCTGAGGCATCATTAGATAAATAATTCTGTAGAGTATTATATTTGGTGAGAGTGTTATAATAGAATACCCTGAAAGGGCACCCTGGGCAATGTTTAAAATGGAGCTGTTCTATTCAGTAGCCTTTATTTCATCCCCATCTATGTCACATCAGATAATGTGGTCTCCACCTGCAGGAAAATTGGTGAGATTTGTGGGGAACCAGGAGAAATTTTGTGGTTTGAGAAGAAAAAGAGTATGAGGTAGACAAACAGAGGAGATTGTGAGAATGAGAATGACTAAATAAACATTTTTCTAATTTTAACAAGGGAATTCATAACCATACCCATTTAGAAAGATATTCCAAGGGAGATTCCATAGATCCCAAACAACCTTTTGGAGAATTTAGTTAAAACATTCAGGGTTTTCAACAATATGTTGGTAAAATTGAAGTAAATAAAGGTAAAATAAAGAGTAAAATTGAGAGTTATTTTAGGGTTTATGAACACTTTCCTGGTCTAATGTCTCTGGACATCGTCTCTGAAGGATTATCTACATTGGCTGTTGCTTTGGAGGCTGAGAATTTGGTGTCTTTTGAAGTGGAAGACATGTATGGGAGACCAACTCAGAAGTCCAGGTGTGGTCAGGAATGTGGTCAGATACTCGTTTTAGGTGTCAAACATGAATCCAAGAGGTAGCTCCTTTTAATTTTGTAGCACACAAGTTAGTTAAAAGTACCTGGTAAGGTTCTTTCCAATGGGGTTGCAAAAAGTCTTTTAGGTGTCGTCTTTTCCAGTATACAAAGTCATATGGTTGTAACATAGGGTCCTAGAAGTCTTTGGCAGGAGCTCACAGAGGAAAGAATATGTTACCAACTTTGTATCATTTGTTAGGATTTTAAGGAGTCATTGATAGTAATGTAACCTTTCTCCAAGTAAGGCCATTGAAATAAAACTTTACCTATTATCACAGTCCTTCCTGTGATAAGCAGTATTTTCCAAAAGGAGTGGATCTAAGATTAAGCAAAACCAGTGAAAGAGTTTTGGCCAAGAGAGATTAAAAGCCCCCATTAGTTTAGCTAACTGAGTTTTGATTGTGCTAATCTGAATAATTGGTAAGGATAGGCACAATGTAAATGTATTATGAGCCAGATTTTGCAAATGAATTGAATGATTTGTTCAGTAAAATGAGTCCCACAATCACCAGGCAGTTCAGAAAGATTCTTTCCAATAATATTTTGCCTACTATTAAGATAGTTGTCCTCTAACAAGGAAATGCTTCTAATAATAAATGCTTCTAATGCTATTATTATGAGAAAACATGCAGAAAAAGACCAACACATATTTATAATTTTGAGACGGTGGCATTTGGATGAAATCCAATTGCCATACCTTAAATGGGCCTGCTGGCAAGAGAAAAATCACCTTCGAAGTCATGTAAAGGCTTATAGGGTTATATCTTGGGAATATAGTACATTAAGATTATACCTTTTAGGCTGTTTGGGGGGATGGTTTCCAAAAATACTGTTTTCTCCATGATATCATTTTTCTCAGTGACTACTGAGTCATTTCATGAGTATACTGGAGAAGGCAAAATTGTGAAACTATGAATTAGGACTTACCCATAGTTCTTTATTTGGGTCACCTGAAGCTCTCTTTTGTTGCCAGATCTGTTTTTCTTGGGGAGTTGATGCCTGTAGGTATTGTATAATAAGAGAATGTCAGGAGAGTATTAGCAGGATAGAGGGTGCAGTCTCATGTCAGACAGCCATGCAGCATTCTTTGCCACATGATGCAAAGATCAGCGGTTCTCAACCTGTGGGTCCTCACCCCTTTTGACTGTATTAAAGGTTCGCAGCATTAGGGAGGTTGAGAACTACTGAGCTAGATTATTTCCTTTTGCTTCTACATTATTAGATTTTGAGTGCTCAAGGATTTTTATGACTACAAATTGTTTCAGCACCTGAATTGCTTCTAATAATTCTGAGAGGTGTTGCCCATTTTGCTATAAGGTGAGAAATCCCCTTCATTTCTATTGCATGCCACAATCCTGGGCTACTCCAAAAGCGTATTGACTATCAGTATATAGTCAATTCCTTTTAGCCTATTAGCAAGCTCTAGTTAATACTATTATTTCAACCATTTGAGCTGGCTTTAATCCTTGGAGTTGGGCACATTCAATCATGTCTACTGTGGAAGTGGTGGCATATCCTTCCTGATAATGTCCCTGATCATCCCTGAATAAGACCCATCCATGAATCAAATGAATTCAGCATTCTCAATGGGAGTTTCCTGAAAATCTTCCTTAGAGGAGAGTAAAACATCAGTTAGTGGGCTACAGTCAGGTTCTTTTTATTGTTTGTCTGGAAGAGGAAGTAGGGTAGAAGGTTAAGAGTGTTCCAGTCCGTTAGTGTGATGTTAGGGAAAGAAAGCAGGTTCTACTATGTAAGTTGACCACCCAAGGGACTTGTCAACATACAGAGGTGATCAACTAAGGAGCTTACATTGAGTACATGTGGTGCATATCAGGTCTATGAAAGTTAGGTCAATGGGGCCAGGTGGCAGTGGTGCATGCTTGTAATCCTAGCACTGGGAGCCAAGGCAGGAGGATTGCTTGAGCTTAGGAGTTCAACACCAACCTGGGTGAGAGTGAGACCCCCATCTCTACTTAAAAAAATATAAGAGGCTCGGCGCCTGTGGCTCAATTGGCTAAGGCGCCAGCCACGTACACCTAAGGTGGCGGGTTCGAATCCCCAGCCTGGGCCCGCCAAAAACAACAATGATGGCTGAAACCAAAAAAAAAAAAAAATGGCTGGGCGTTGTGGCGGGCGCCTGTGGTCTCAGCTACTTGGGAGGCTGAGGCAGGAGACTCGCTTGAGCCCAGGAGTTGGAGGTTGCTATGAGCTGTGATGCCATGGCACTCTACCCAGGGGGATAGCTTGAGGCTCCGTCTCA
>CAUYQV010188783.1:0-28494 GCA_963574575.1 Galagoides demidoff
CCTGTGGTCCCAGCTACTTGGGAGGCGGAGGCAGGAGACTCGCTTGAGCCCAGGAGTTGGAGGTTGCTATGAGCTGTGATGCCATGGCACTCTACCCAGGGGGATAGCTTGAGGCTCCGTCTCAAAAAAAAAAAAGAAGCCTGTTTAAGAGGGCCCTTTTGAGCCTTGCTACTTCTGTGCCACAGCTGTGATGGTAGGTGCACCAACAGACACCCTAGTCTATGACTATGAGGTGACCTCGCCGTGGAGGCCACGTGCTGATGGTGATGTGGGAATCAGATGGACACTTGGACCCTGACATGCGCAGACCAAACAGATCAGCCATGAATCACCTGCCTCGTATCTTTAATTTTTAAAGCGAGAGCCATACATTTTTATGTCATTTAAACCAATGTTATTTTTATGGTATTTTTAAAAGCTCAACCAAATCTAGTCTTAAATGACGCCTGCTTCTAGAAAACATAACTCCTATCTGCCTCTCTTCCCTGTACTCTGAAATGTGCAAAGATCTGAGACCTGCGTTTGTGTGGACAGGTTGGAGCAGGGGCTGTCTAATCACACGAGCTCATTCCACGACTCTGGACTGAAAAAAAAAATATGTGTTCGTAAAAAAAGAGTGCTCTAGGGATCCAGCTCAACTTCCCTAAATTGTCTGCATTAGAATTTAAAGAAAATAAAATTGAAATATTTGTTTTTTATTCCCTGTCTTCCTGTGGGGGAGCAGCAGGATGTGTTACTTCTGAGCTCTTTTTTCATAATGTCATTGAACTTTCGAGATGCCTGTTGTCCTCTCCCTGGACCCAGAGAGTCCTCACCTAAGCAGGTTGGAGCTCTAGGGAGCAGGGAGGGTCTCTGGCAATGCTCACACAAGAAATGTTGCAGGCTCCCTTTGAGTTATGATAATTGCCCAAAAACTCCTCACAGTTGCCAATCTCTTATCAGAGAAGCTTTCTGTTTTTTTTTTTTCTTTTCTATATATTTAGAGTAAAGCTATAAGCCGTTCAAAATTGAGCAAGAAGTTTGAGGGCACGTGTGCAACTTTATTTTCTCTTTACATTATGTAAAACAGTTTGCCACATAATGTACTAATAATGGGCAAATTCCAAAGGGTTTCTCAATACCCAGAACTTTGCTAATTTTCTCCACCAGACAAGATTTACCCAGAGGACATATTCCACATAAATGATTTCCAAACCTTGTATGAGAATTATAAGTCTAACCACAATGAATAGCAATGTCAGGGAAGAGTATCTGGAACCTCACAGCTTTCCCAGCCTCTAAAAACATTTATTTTAAATACTGAAAACTACTGACGATGCACTTGCAGTAAGTTGGTCCATTTTTTATCACAAACAACTTTTTCTATAATTTTTAATTAGCAGTGATTCACTTTATAAGATTCAGGAAAATCTACCAATGTAAAGACCTTCTGTCACACAAAAGACTATCTGACGTTTGGGTTTTGTTTGGTTTCACTGGGTCTTATTTTCTTCCCAGAGAAGAAAGAGTTGGAAGCTGGAGAGATAATGTTACTCCAAAGATGTAAAAAAGTTATGCCTAGGAAGGTATCTGTGGCTCAAAGGAGTAGGGCACCAGCCTCAGATGCTGGCGGTGGTGGGTTCAAACCCAGCCCTGGCCAAAAACTGCAAAAAAAAAAAAAAAGTTATGCATAATAAGGACTGCCTTCTTCATAGATAGGATCTGACTGAATTAATCACTCCATGCTCATATTTCACTTGATAATATAAAGAACTCAGTGGGCTTAAAGGAATGTACAAGTAATTTATCCTGAAACTAATCTGTAAAAGTACATCCCCCACATTGGGAGAAACTCCAGTTCTAATACAAAGGACCTGGGTGTAATCTCAAGAGAGTATAATGTAGGACTAAACTCATCTCCATAAACCTGATAGAACAATGTACCTACTCTAGGGAGTGGTCTGCATAGAGTTCAGAGGGGTCAATCCAAATGAAGAAAAGTTGTCATATTTATGCAGATTGCCCAAGGAAAATGGAAACTAGGTCTGACTAGAGGATGAGTTTATTCTACTTTACAAACTACATGCTTAAAATTTTTCATTTCATTTATTTGAAACTTTTTATTACGCAGTCTTAAAGAAAGATGGGGACTTTACCTCCATCATGTTCACATGGATGGAGTTGGAACATATTCTTCTTAGCAAAGTATCTCAAGAATGGAAGAAAAAGTATCCAATGTACACAGCCCTACTATGAAACTAATTTATAGCTTTCAAATGAAAGCTATAACCCAATTATAGCCCAAGAATATGGGAAAAGGGGAAAGGGAGGGGAAGGGAGGGGGGAGGATGAGTGGAGGGAGGGGAATTGTTGGGATCACGCCTATGATCTATCCCATAAGGGTACATGTGAATCTTTCTAAATGGGGAATATGAATGTCTTAACCCAACAACTATGAGAATGACATGAAGTCTATGTTGGCCAATTGGATGAGAATACTTCAAATTGTATCTGGAAACAACACACTGTACCCCATGACAGTATTAATGTGCACAACTATGATTTAATAAATAAAAAAATAGAGACCATTTCATTGGGCTTGATAGTTCATGCCTATAATCCTAGCCCTCTGGGAGGCCAAGGCAGGTGGATTGCCTGAGATCACAGGTTCAACAGCAGCCTGAGCAAGAGCGAGACCCCATTTCTAAAATAGCCAGGCGTTGTGGCAGGCACCTGTATTCCCAGCCACAAGGGAGGCTGAGGCAAGAGGATCACTTGAGCCCAAGAGCTCAAGGTTGCTGTGAGCTGTGACACCATAGCACTCTACTGAGGGCATGAGACTCTGCCTCAAAAAAAAGAGGGAGAGAGAGAACATTTCTTGGTTCAGGGAGATGAGATAAAAGAAGATAATTTAAATTGAGGGTTTGCTGGCTTTGAACATGGAGGAAAGAATCTACCAGACAAGGAATGAAAAGACTCTCGGCCATCAGCTGACAGCCAGCAAAACAACAGAGATTCCAGTCCTACCAGTGCAAAGACCTAATGATGCCGACCAGGGAACAGATTCACCCAGAAGCTTCCAATCAGAAAGGCAATACTGGGACCTGTGTCAGACTTCTGAACTGGAGAACTGCACGATAATAAATTTCTGTGGTTTGAGATCACTGTTGTAATTTGTCATGGCAGCGATAGAAAACTAATATCTCGGCATCTAACATCCACCGAGCGTATCAGAAGCATGGAACAGAAACTTGAATTCAGTGAGTCATTCTCTCAGGAAAAAATAAGAAAATACACTTACGTCCCATTATCTCCTAAACTTAGAATATTTACTAAGATGTGGTGTTCAGGAAAACACCAGAACCCACACATATTTTGCGGGGTAAAGGTAATAATATGTCCTTAGCAAAGAAGAGAGAAAGCAAGAATTCTCATTGGGTCACTACAACAGTAAAGACTCCAAGAAATAAACTCTAAGGAATAAACTATATCAACTCCACTGGGTTCAGTGTTTCTCTAATTTATTGGACCTAAAAGCTTTTTTTTTTCTCACATAAATTATTTTAATATTCTCTGGCATAAAACAGTCAACTATTTTCTTAAGCATTTGCCTAACTTGAGTTTCTTTTCTTTATACATATCATAGGAGAATCAGTAAACGTTCATAAAGAGAAGAATAAAATGATCATCATATTTAGCAATTATAAAGGCCATATAGTTACTAAGAAGGGGACAGAAGTCATGTTCTGAAAGACCAGACTGTCACCTCACAGGTCCAACTTTTCCTTTAAGAATATTAAGCTTCAAAACCATTTATCTTTAACCATTTCTTTTTTGGTGACAGCTTTGTTTCTTTTTACATGTGAAGAAACATTGTTAGAATAGTACTAAGCTAAGCTCTTCTAAAAATATGGCTTTGAACTTCTGATAATATTTTGTCATGAAGTGTCTAATTTTAAAAGGTTGAGGAGTTTATAACATCTCAAAGATGATAATACTCAACCAAAAGTAACAGAAAATATTTTTTATGTTTTTCCCATTTTCCTTTTTTTTCTAAAATGCCTGACTCTATTAGGGAAGAAAGAGTTCAAAGACAATGATTCATAATCTAACACTCCTCTTGAGAAACTCAAAGCAAAGTCAAAACTTCAGCTTATTTTTAGTCATGCCTTCATGAAATAAGTGAGGTTTAATTTAAACTAAATAAAATAATAAATCAATGCAGTCTATTAAACCATTAAACGTTATTTTAATTTAGTAAAAAACCTAATTTAGCAAAACTAGAACATCTAAAAATAAAATTTTGTCTATTCCATGATGTATTTTTTTTCTTTTTTTCAGAGTCTTGCTCTGTCTTCCCGGGTAGAGCGCCCTGGTGTTGTCATAGCTCACGGTAACCTCAGACCTGTGCAGAGCAGGTGTCCCAGACTCAAGAGCTCAGAATGTCACTAGCTGTGCCAAACCGGGACCAGAAGCCAAGAGGTCCCTGCCGATCCTGTTCTCCAACTAGTTCCCTGAGGGGGTGGTGGGTCCCTCACAGCTCCAGACACAGTTCTAAGGGGAAGTGCGTGGAGTCTCTTCTTAATCCCTTCCCGTATCTATGTGTCTCCGCCCATACCCTCTAGTCTTGGTGAGTGGACCTGCCCATTCCTCTGCTTCACTCTGAGTATCCTGTCGCTTCTCTGATGATTTACAACATTCTCTCCAAAGAAAGAACCCATCCCTAAGTGGCCATCCACTTGCCACTTCTGAGCCTCTCTGAGGGAGCACCGTGTGCAGAAGACTCCATGTCCATCATTTTGAGTCCCTCTGAGGGAGTGGCCTGTGCTGAAGGCTCCACGTCCTCCATTCTGAACCCCTCTGAGGGGGCGGCCTGTGCTGAAGGCTCCACGTCCTCCATTCTGAGCCCCTCTGAGGGGGCGGCCTGTGCGGAAGGCTCCACGTCCTCCATTCTGAGCCCCTCTGAGGGGGCGGCCTGTGCGGAAGGCTCCACGTCCTCCATTCTGAGCCCCTCTGAGGGGGTGGCCTGTGCGGAAGGCTCCACGTCCTCCATTCTGAGCCCCTCTGAGGGAGCGGCCTGTGCGCAAAGCTCCACGTCCGCCAAGCTCCACGTCCGCCATCTTGGCCCCCTATCAGCAACGTGTTTATTGTAAATGTTCTATCCAGTATTAAAGGTGGGAAAGCATTACTAAAATCCTTTTTGGCAAAATTTCAGTATTCCAGCGTTTTAATATGGTAGTAATAGCATTAGAACCAAAAACATAATTTTAAATCTAAGACCATATACATATTAAATGCCAACTGAAATGGGCAATAGAAAAAAGTTTTAATTTGTAAGTCCAAATTTTCCTTCATGACTGCTTCAATTTTACCTTGTCCTAGACTTTTAGTCCCTCTTCGCATCACATCACTTGAAGTCTTGTCTTTACATCCGAAAAATATGGATCATGGCACAGTCAATCCATTATCTCAGCCAGTGTAACCGCTGCTATCAACCACTGGTAGGCTGATATAACCTACATCAACCACGAAGATGGCTAAAATGGACGGTTTTCTCTGGGCCTGGGGTCATGTTGATCAGCTACTGAAAGTTGCCGCTAACCGTGGAGATCTCCAGCCATGTACAAGTTTGGCTTAATTAAATTATGGCTGGGAGTAGAGTTGGGTGCTCTTGAAGAAACAGCTATTGTTATGCAGCTCAAAACATATCCTCTAATAGACTGATGAACGTCTATGGAAATAATAATTCTTACAAATGAGAAAATGATTAAACAATCACCTTAATGTCTTGTCTGTTAGAATCTTGATAAAGATGATTAAGGATATGAAAAGGTCATTAGGATAACCTTTTATAAAAGAAAATTCCATCATTTCTCAAAAAGTTCATATTCCAGACACACAAATAAACTGAGTCTTGTACGTGATGGAATAATCGCAAATTGGAAATGACCATGAATCTTCTATTTCCAGACTGTTGGCACTCTCTGAACAAGTCTGCACTTCAGTGAGACCCAGCTCAGTAACCTTAGACAATAATTTCTCTTTCTCTTACTTGCATGAAAGGATTAAACCACCTATTCACCTGCAGGCAGGCTTCCCAGCGCCCAACGGAATCGGGCTGCCGCTGAGTACTTAAGCTAATCAATCCAAATAAAACCGGCAGGTGGCCCACCAAGCCAGTGGTCCATCAGGGCAGAAAAACCAGAACAGAAATCTTGGACCCCAGCATTCCTAACGCTATCAAGGGAGGAGTTTGTGCTCCAGAGCAGGGCTAGAAACCCGGGCTTGCTCCTGGCAGTGCTGCTGTTGAATCCCAGCTACAGATCGTATATGCCATGGGAAGGACTGGTGATTTCCTAATTATAATGCTTAAAAGACCCAAGCCGACAAGTCAGACTTCTAACAATAATAGGCCCAATTTGTTGCCCTTGAAACAGTCAGCAGTGGGCCATGATGGCTCTGGTCTCTGTGTATTGCCCACCGGCAAATGGTTTCAGCAGAAAGCAGTGCTTGGTATGGGCTGTCTTGCCACTCACTGTGTCTGTCTGGCATAGGACGTCATCTGAAGCACCACAATCCCTCTCTTACAAGCTTAAACTGCACAACTTAGATACCATTTTATATAGTTCAAATAGAACCAAATTTCCAGACATTTTTTATGAAAACACAGTTCTTGCCAAGAAAACAAATATTGGCAACAGAGGGAAAGAGCTTAAGATGTTACTGGCGAAGTTTAATTTTAAGAACCTGAAATTTCTCTGGAGATATGTTTCACATGCAGGATTTTCCGCCAGAGAATAGCATATATCCTCTTTTACCAACGAGGAAGCAAAACCATGGAGTCCAAAGAGCCCTGGATTCAAAGTCAATAGACATAGATTGTAGCTCTGAAAACAAATCAACTGTGTAACCTTGAGCAGGTCACTCAATCTTTCTGAGACTGTTGGAAAGAGATTTTGTAAGAGAAAGAGCAAAAATTGACATGGCTAATGGGGAGTAACTAAGCCAGGTACATTCTGTTTGAAACTTTGAACCAGCAGAAAGCACACGTCAGCATGATCTTATATAGTTGAAGAGGGGTATCCGAATACTGGCGTTTTGAAACCCCTCCTAGTTCACAAGTGCAATGAAAACAGGTCTTTTATTATCAATAAGTTTAATGTCTGTGAATCCGGTGGGGGACAAAAACGTGGATGAGATCTGTATCATAACCTTCCCCTGATCAGACTATGTCCAGCAACTTCATATACCAAGATGACTTGGGGATAAGTATAATTAGCACATTGTGAAAATCATAAAATTAAAGGCAAGCGGTGTCACCTCTCCAATTATTGCCTAATGAACTTTGAAAAAAAAATTGGATGCAAAAAACTTTATGTTCTGTCAAAACATAACAACACGTTAATCACACACGCCATTTGTGTTTTCCCAAAGAACACACACCAAAAAGAAAAGAACCTGGAGATCTTACATAGTTGTTTTGGAAGTTTTATAAGTACATACAATAAGCACCGAGTTGTTTTTAACAACAATTTATTTAAGGACACATGCCTTTAGGGCATTTATTTATTATTTAGGTGACATTGTCACAGAACACTGTCTCCCAAGAAGTATGCAAGGACATTCTGCTTCATTGACAGTCTGGACTTTCTCACTGCTTTTTCCCTTTTTTTTTTCCTTTTAATCTCCATGGACAATGAGGTGCTGACCACCCTGCAGAGTGAGGAAGGATGATTCCAGACGCAGACCCACGCGTGTGCATGTTCTTACAAACCTTGGCAGCCAGGTCGTCATCTCCTTTCTTCTTTAATTTTCTTTTTTGCAAATCTCATCTCTCTTCCAGTCCTGGCAAGGTCACAGGTGTTTCACAGACAGAGAATAGTTGGGAAACTGTGGCTTATAGAAACATTAATTGGGGGGGGCAGAAACACATCCTGTAACTCCTTATGATAAGGACTAAGTTGTTTTTCTGTTAGGAGATCCTTTAGGGTATTTATTACCTAGGTACTGTTTCTATGTCTCCTCCAAGAACAATCCCAACAGTGTTCCAGAATCACACGTCACCTCTGAGTCATGTTAGAATATTATTCTGTGACAATATCCCTGTTGGAGTTTTTGTGCTGTAATTAAAGGTTATATGTTCTAGATCAAACTACATCCTCAAACTACGGCCCGTGGGCCACATGCAGCCCGCCTAGGACATTTATCCGGCCTGCCCAGTGTTTTTGCTGCCACTGCCTGTCCTGCTTAGCAGCTGACTCGTCCCGGGGCCCACAGTCTGGCCCTCCAACGGTCTAAGGGACAGTGAACTGGCCCCCTGTTTAAAAAGTTTGAGGACCCCTGTTCTAGATCTATTTACTAAATTGCACACTATTCTGAAAATTCCCAAAATGGTATGAAATAGATTTTCATATGAATTAAGCAAACAACATCTCTCCAGTACCTTGTTTTAGGTAAACTTTTGTCTCAGTTCAAGAGTGATAGTTGAGGCCTGGCACGGTGGCTCACACCTGTAATCCTAACATTCTGAGAGGCTGAGGCAGAGTGGGTAGACTGTTTGAGCTCAAAAGTTCAAGACCAGCCTGAACAAGAGCAAGACCCCACCTCTAACGAAAAATAGAAAAACTAGCCAGGCATAGTGACAGGGGTCAGTAGTCCCAGTTACTCAGGAGGTTGAGGCAAGAGGATCGCTGAAGCCCAAGAGTTTGAGGTGGTTGTGAGCTACAACGATGACACGGCACTCTACCCAGGGTGACAGAGCAAGACTCTGCCTCCGAAGGAAAAAAAGGGGGGGCGATAGTTGTACATCATTATATCTCTAATAGAAAGAATGTTTTTTTCCAAGGTACATGGTCAACAAAGGAATCACAGAGCCCTCTATTTCAAAGATAGGACAATCTCCCTAAATTCCTGATTCTGAAGAACTAAATGGCAGAGTTCTCAGAGACCTATTTACCTGTTCAGAAGCATGGATAACTAACTATGTGGCAGATAAACAGACACAACTTCCCTTCAAATCCAGAGTGTGCTCAGATGCAATAATGCGTTTACACGGAAAGCCTCTCCTCTCCGTTATAAGGAATACTGTGCTCTGTTGTTTGTACCAAGAACTGTGTTAGATATTAAAAGCAAGAAACAAACTCTGCTTTTCAAAAACGTACCAGTCCCTAAACCAAGAAACAATAATCCTGCTAACTGTGAGATAAAATATAGAAGTAGGTGCTATGGTATTTTTAAGTGATGAAGAAATGCTTAGGAGAATATATATTCGCTGGGAAGGAATCATAAAAAGCCAGCCGAAATGGCTCTGAAAATGTTGATGCAATTACAGTATCTACAGCTAAGTGGGGGAAGCATTTCAAACAGAGACCCGAATGAGCAAAAACTCATGAGGAGGAAAGGGCCGGACATGCTTGTTCTGCCACTGAGGGCCAGACGCTGGGCTTAGCGGTAGCCGTACAATGACGAATATGAAAACATTGGAGAGTTCCCAGTCTGGTGATGATCTGGGAATAATAAGTAAAGAAGTTTTGCTGGTAAGGCCCAGTACGAACCAAGGGCTTCACAAAGCAAAGACGATTGAAAACCAGGCCAAGGAAGTTATTCAGTGAAATACAGGGTGGGGCAAGGGGGGCGTCTACCCATGTGCAAGAAAGAGGCAGGCATAGCTGTGATTTAGGGAGATTAATTTGGCAGAAATTAATGAAACAGAGAGGAAGAAGGGAAGTGACATGGCCAGGGAGGACTTGACTTTTGCATATCAAGTTCACTCTTTTTTCCTTTTTAAGGAAGGTTTGACATTTTCTCTCTCTCCCCTTTCTTCTCCTTCATTTTTATTGTTTGAATGGGAGGTGGATGAAGGCGGGGAGGGCCTCCCGCCTTGCCTCCCCTGCCTCCTGCTTGGCCGGCTCTTATCATAGACCTTACATGCCAGGTCTCCCCTGCTCGCTGGGTCGATTCCTGCCTCCGTTGTTTTCTCTGTAACCTCTTTTGTCTCTGATGCCAATCGCAAGTACTCACAGCCTGGTTAAATGTATTACTGCCCACTTTTCACAGTCTGATCTTTAAGTTCTTATATGGATGTGGGTTTCATCCCAGCTGGCAGTTCAATTTATTATAAGCAGAGCTTACCCTGACAGAATCATATATTCGGGTCTTTTCATTTAAAAAATATATAAAAGAAACTGGTGCCTCCGATAAAAGGGCTGCCCAATTACAAGATGGGACAGGACCAGATGTATGAGTGTGGGGGAAGAGGATCAGGAAGGAGCAGATAAGATGACAGTGACTCATCCGTGTGGGACTCCAGTCAAAGGAGGGGAAGTGATAGTGGGATCCAGGAGTCAGATCATGAAGTGTGGGAGCCACGAGGCACCCGGCATTAATCAGGCCCCACCGATCTGGGCTCTGCACCAAAGTGACTGTGATGTGACAGGGTTGCCTAAGGCACCATCAGAGGGCGCTGAGTGAGGCTCCGGCAGCAGCTGCTGATCAATCTTTTCCACATCCTGCTCCCCACCCCCCACTGCCCACACCTCCAGGCAGCCATGCTGGGTGTTGCCACATGTGGCCCCCACCCAGGCAGCCTCCCACCTTCTGATCCATCCGTTTCTCTCTCTACCATGCTGGAAATGGGAGGTCTGGGACCCCGTGCTCTGACACACTTCATCAGAAGACAAAAGCAATTATGTTTTCAAAGAACTTGGGAAAGTAAGACTGACATCCTATGTAATGACCACGCAGGGGTACGAGATCAGACAGCAAGGTTCGCCAGATAGATACGCTGTGATGGGGAAATGAAGGAAGGCTTTTTAATTTCTTGTTCTATAAAGATTAAGACAAAAACACATTCCGCATACAGCTATCTACCATTATACATAAATCTGGCATAAAATATTTTAGAATGGCTGTAGATAATTAAATGTGTAAAAAAAAAAAAAAGACAATTTAATCCCAAAGCATATTGCTTGGTGCTATTTTTTTTTTTTTATGAGTTTCAATCTATTCATTTCTTACCAGCTTGGAAAGTTAATAATTACAATATAAATTCAGATTGTTCTCTGCAGGTACTATAATAACTATCTCATAGTATGTTAGGTGTAGGAGCAAAAGATATGTGTGTGTATATATATACATATACATATACACACACCATACACATATATATACACACATATATTTTCTGATTTGAAATTCAGGTCATTCACAGAATTACTTAAAAACATTAAACCAAATGAGAGAATAGTTGGTCTCACTGACTCCCTTTTTCTAGACTTGTAAAAAGGACTGTGTGTATCAACGCTCACAGTCAAATCTCTCGGAGCGCGGGGTAAATTTCAGCATACCTAAAAGTCTTCAGAACTCGATCAATAAGAGGATTTCCCACACATCAAGGAAAACAACTGAGGATTAAGGGCTGTTAAGTCCATAATCTGCCGAGCGGTTTCTGCTTAACGCATATCATCAGGTAAATAAGACACACGGTGTGTCACACAAGGGTGTGTCTCATTCCATTTTCTCACTGTTTAGAATTAAAACCTGCCCTTTAATTATGCGGATTTTTCATTCATGCTTTTGTGTATTCAATTTTTTGTTTAATGTTTGCCACGTGCCAGGGTAAACAAGACCAACAAAGTCTTTATTTTCATAGAATTTGAATTCTGTCTCAAGGGAAAAGACAGTGAACAAATAAATATCAGCTGAGGACAGGTGCTGGGAAGAAACCAGAACAAGCTAGAACGGAGACTGGATGACGGTTCAGATCGGAGGGCAGCCAAGGCCGCCCTGCCAGGGCCAAGTTTGAGAAGAGCCGTGAATTTCATCAGGGAACAAGCCACACAAAGATCTGAAGAAGGAGAATCATAGGGATAAGGAAGAGAAAATTCCAGGCTTTAAAGTAAACAAGCTTAGAAGATTCGAGGAATAGAAAAAAGACTGTGTGTGGGCTAGGTGGTGGGAGGCTGCAGTCCCAGCTACTCGGGAGGCTGAGGCAGGAGGATCCCTAGAGTCTGGCAGTTGGAGGCCAGCCTGGGAAACATAGGCAAACCTTGTCTCTAAAAATGAAATGAAAGGGCAAGAAGCTAATGAGACTGAGAAAGTGAGGAGAAAGGCTGTCGAGGAGAAATGAGTGGGGCCCAAAATGCAATACATGGCAGGTCTTGATAAAGAACTCAGATGTGGTGCTGAATTACAGTGGAGGTTATTAAGAGCATTATGCAAAGCAGTGGACTGTCCAGGGTGGTAGTGGTTGGGACGAACAACCATGACAAATTCAAGCCAAATTTTAGTGGCAGAACCACCAGAATTTATTTCATATTGGAGGTAGGGGGAAAGAGAGAGAGAGAGAGAGAAAAATCTTAGATTTAGCTCTAAATTCTAATTAAGCGGCAAAACACATATATTTGTAAAATAAATAAAATATTTTAAGAAATAAACACTAGGCGCATAATACAATCACATGTAAACTAATCCTACCGGAAACAAAAAAAAAATCTTTTAATGGGAAGACAATAAAATTTAATTCAAAAATATTTGCCGTGGCCCCCAGTAACCTCGTTCATGTCCAAGTCACGGCACCAAAATAGATAAATAAACATTTGCCAAGCGCCCACTACGCGCAGGGCAGTTAGATAAAGACTTACAGATAAAACGAAAGATGCCGTTCCTGTTCTCCGTAACTACTAAAAATAAAAGTCATATAATTAACCAGAGAATTAATTTCTGTATAACACTTTCAAATCAAGTGACACATGTATCGAATGCCTACCCCGAGCACAGCACTGCTAAGAATAAAAAGTGGTTATATAAAGATGAACAAAATATGCCATTGGCAGTGAGCAATTCAAAATCAAAATGAAATACATAATTTCCTCTGGAATTAGCTAACAGAAATTATAAAACATACATCTACCCCTTCCATCGTCAGTAAGTTGGGACTCGTGATTGCATCACTTTTGAAATCCATCTCTCCACTGGCCCGGTGGCATCTGGTAGTCATTTTCCCCGGCTCTTTCACAGGGTGACTCAGCAAAACATGCTGAAAGGACGTTAGCAATCAGTACATTGTGTTTTCCGCAGAGTCATACTTTGCTGGGCTCATGCTGTTTTAGGTAGAGACGCTGCTTTGCTAAATTAAAAGGCTATGTGCTCACGCAAGCGGGTCCTGATGACCTAAGTGATTGGAGGGAGAGGAACCCGGGACGCCTTCTGACCTCTGAGTGCGGGAAGCTGCGTCCTGCGTGGGGCCCAGTTCTGCTTTCTGTTCATTCAGGCTCTGGGTCTTCCCGTTTTACATCATGAGTCACTTTATATTAAAATAATTAATCAGAAAGGGTTTTAGTATCTTGCGTGTTGCTACATGGTCTGCTGCCACTGGCATGAGAACGCTTCCAACGTATCCCTGGAATGTAAAACTGTTTCAACCCACCGTGGGGCGTTTTCAGAGGTGGGTGGGAGCATAGTGACAAAGTGCTTGTGATTTTGAGAATGACTGAAGCCACCTCGTCTGCTCCTTATAACTGTAGGTGCAAAATGCCAATTGTCTGTTCTCGTTTGGAAAGGAAAGTGTACGTTATGTCAAAGTCAACGGTACGTTTCTACTCGTGAGATTTGTGGCAAAGGTGGGTTGAACGCTCACGGTGTGGAATTTTTACATATGGGAGCAACTGAAGGTCAAAATATAGACTTTTCCGGAACACATCGACTCTTGGGGATTCAGAGTACAGCTGACTTCTCTATGAATTCATGTAAGTACTTACAGGCTGGCTCTGGCCCTCGTTGCGATAAAAATAACATGTTCCCGCACTTATGATGATAGACACCTGTTATTTAGACAATTTCTACCAACAGCAAAAAACTAGAAAAGTAAAAATCTTCATTGCCAGCGCGTCCCTCCTCACAGCTGCCTCTCCACACTAATCACGGCAGCCGATACCCTGCTCAAAATTGACCAGAGAATGCAAATCAAAATCAAAATCTTCACTCAAGCCTCTGAATATGATAACCGTCTCCTAATGCTACCAAGAGAAATTTCAAAGGAAGAAACCAAGGTGAAATAGAAATAAAAAGTTTTAACAGTACAAAGGGTTTAAGTCCATCTTTCAATTAAGTGTCCTGTACACAGATGAATATAACGTATAAGATTCCGCACATAAATAAATGTCTGTTTATCATTTTCAAGATGACACTACATTACTCATGGAACATGTAAAGAGTGCCTATCCCAAGGAAGAAGAAATGACTTCTTCCTGTGGGATCTGAATGAACTTTGGGGTAAATGATGATATTGGCCCCAGGTTTTAAGAAAGAACCAAGATCAGTGTGTAGGAGAAAGAGGAGATACTATTGAGCTGACAGCCCTCTCCATCCCAGGGAGTGTCACGACCACGCGTGGGGAGCTGTCTTCTAGACGCGAAGTTAGTCCTGGCTGCCGTACAGCTGGTCCCATCCTCACATCCATTGCCAAGTTTCCAGCTGCAGTTGCTTCTGAGCTATCTAGAGCTGTGCTTATGGTTTAGGATTGCGCAACTCAGAATCCCATCAGCATCTTCTCCCGTCTTTCCAAAAATGGTCCCAGGGGAACGCAGACCAAGGCAGGTGCTGAGATATTCGGCCGTCTTCCACTTTCTGCCTGGGCCTCATCCAGCTCGGGAGGGCTGCAAGCATCGTGTTCTCAGCCTGAGTGGTGGTTTGTGTGGATTATGCCCCGTCGATTGCAAAATGCGCTCACGTGTGGAGAATCTCCTGTCTGTAGAAAATGAGAGAAAGAAAAGACTTTGTGGACCTTTCCTTCCTGTGGGGTTTGCTGAGTATTCGTGAAGATATTTCTGAAGTATTTGTTCATTTGCCAAGTAAAAAATGCTATGCAGAGGTTTGAGCTAGTTACAGTGGCATCATCATGTCGGCCTCCCAATGACACGTGGGCCTGAATCAATTCTCTCTCTCTTTTTCAGCAATCGCATCCTGAGACAATTCACCAATTTCCACATGGTGTTCCTGTGACTCACACCTAAACCCTGCCAGGCATGAGTGGAGTCTGCTTGCTGCAACTTCTAAGCAGGTTTGACTCGCTGAGAACCGTTAAGGTGTTAGTTGACGTTATCAGCAGAGATGTGATCTCACCCAGATCTCCGTCTGACACCAGTGAAGGCAGAAAGACCTGTGCCTTAGTCCCATTCACAAGCTCACAGAACACCAGAGTTCCCTCAGAAATCACGTGTTCCCTAGTGGGACCTATGTTACGTCACAAATTTTTGAAAAATGTAAGAGGAACGGAACAATTTCCATATAATACCGTACATGGGAACAAAAATAGGTTTCTTTGGTTGTAATCGGAATCATAAGAACAGGCGATGGAGGAAACAATAATACAGAGATCTTAGATGACTTGTTGTAATCAATTACGAACTTTTAATAAAAAGTGTTCTTGGGTGACACCTGTGGCTCAGTGAGTAGGGCGTCAGCCCCCTATACCGAGGGTGGCAGGTTCAAGCCCAGCCCCGGCCAAACTGCAACAAAAAATAGCTGAGCGTTGTGGTGGGCCCCTGTAGCCCCAGCTACTTGGGAGGCTCAGGCAAGAGAATCGCATAAGCCCAAGAGCTGGAGGTTGCTGTGAGCTGTGATGCCACAGCACTCTACCAAGGGCAATAAAGTGAGACTCTGTCTCTTAAAAAAAAAAAAAAATTGTTCTTGAAACTAATCCAGTTACTAAGTTTTTTGAAAAATTCTCACAGCTATCTCATCTTAACTCATTTCTAAAACATCTTCCATGCCATGACATGGTGACATTGTGACATTTAAAAAAAATAAAATCATGTCTGATCAGGAGCTTCCCTATTTATATAATCCTTTAAAGATTCTCGTTTAAGGGGCAAGAGGCAAATTCCTGGTCCGAGCACAGAAAACTTCAGCATCGCCCCGCAGCCTCTTTCTCCCCGACTTTCTCATCTTCTTTAGCCCACTCAGCCACCCACGCTTCCCAGCCCCAAACCGTACAAAACTCCATGACTTGCCGTTCCTCAAAAATGCCAGGCTATTTCGGGCTGCCTCGCCTCTGCAGAGAGTGCCTCTTCTGCCAGGAGTGTTCTTCTCATCCTCCCCTGCCTACAAACACACACCTACTCATCTCCGAGAACTCAGCACAACCACCACCTTTCCTGGGAAGCATTTCCAGAAGCCTCCCCCCGGCGTGCGGCCCGTATCACGCCCCCGTACGAGGGTAGAGTATCGTGGCACGTTTGTGATCGGGCACACATTCTCATTTACGTGTCTGCTCTCACACCCCCCACCCCCAGTTCCACCCCCTTCTCACCGCAGCCTTTGTAGTTCTATTAGTCAAGAAAGGTACCATAGTTTTCGTAGGATCCCGAGTATGTACCAGCAGGTGTTTGGGGGCAGGTGGAGAGGGCAGGAGGGAGAGAAGGAAGAAGCAAAGCCTGGAAGTCCCATCCACTCTACTTAACACTGGGACAGCTCAGCTGCTGCTCCATCCCAGCCCCTCTCACCTGGATGCTCCTCACCTGGACGCCCACCCACAACGTCTGGCTCCCGGTTGCCTTCTGATGGTCCATCCTCCGCACAGATGCCAGACTAATCTCTCCAAGTCGGATCGTATCATTTCTTTGCTGACACCTTCCCTAGCTTCACAGTTTAAAAATAAAAAAAGCACCTACAAGTTCCTTCCAGCTTCCCTCTCAGATCTTATTTTCTATGGGCTTTCTCCAGATCAGTGCCTTCTGGCCACACCGCTCTTCTTTTTCTTGAGATAGAGTCTCATTTTGTCGCCCTTGGTCAAGTGCTGTGGCATCACAGCTCACAGCAACCTTGAATTTTGGACTCCAGTGATCCTCTTGCCTCAGCCTCCTGAGTAGCTGGGACTATAGATGTCCACCACAACACCCAGCTGTTTTTAGAAATAGAGTCTCGCTCTTGCTTAGGCTGGTCTCAAACCTGTGAGCTCAGGCCATCCACCCACCTTGACATCCTAGCGTGCTGGGATTACAGGCGTGAGCTGCTGCATCCAGCCTCTGTGTTTCTTTTTAATACTAACTTGCAGTCACACCAACAGGGCGTAAGTGTTCCCTTCTGCACCCACACCAGCCTCGGCAGCTCTCTGATCTTGTGGGCCATTCTCACTGGGGTTAGGTGATATCTCGAAATGGTTTTGATGTGAGCGTCTGTGAGAATTAGAGACCAAGAGCATTTTTTCAAGCGTTTGCTGGTCATTCATCTGTCCTCGTGGGAGAGAGTCTGTTTGTGTCTGTGTCCTAGATTTTAAAGAGGTTGTTTTCTCTTCCCTTGCTCATTTGCTTGAATTCTTTGTAGATTCAAGTTATTAGGCTTTTGTCAGATTCGTAGGGTGCAAATATCTTCCCCCATTCTGAAGTTCGTCAAAAGAGGAAATTTAATTTACAGTGTGTGCCAGATACTTTGTGAGTATTATCTAATTTAATCAACCCAAAGAATAAAAAGGACCAAATAATATTTGATTACTAAAAGCAAGCACGGCATATGTGTATTTGCCGATACAACCATAGAAGATGTAGTCATAGCCTTCATCCTATGGATAAAAACTAAGGCAAAGAAAGGTTAAGTAATTTCCCCAGTGGCCAATAAGTGAAGGCGCCAAGATTCTATCCAGGGGTGCCTGCAGGATTCAATTCCATGCAAATGAGTTACAGATAAGCCACTGAAATGCTAAGAATCCAGACACCTTTCTTAAGGGAAAGGGTCCCACAAGGTATGGACCAGCAGCTAGCTTTTGAAGCTCAGTCTACCCAGCAGTCCAAAGCTTAAGCTACTTTGTCTAAAGCTACTTTAGTCCAGAGTTTCTACTCCTCCTGGGATGTGCAAGGATTAAGTACCTTGCAACCCCAAGCAGACACAAATTTGACTGCAAGATCAACACGGTAACCCGTGATTTTCCTCCATTGATCTTTTACTCAGAGATGCCCAAAACAAACAGCATGTAAAATAATATTTTGGAGAAGCCTAATTTGATAGGAAGGGTAAAACATCTATAGTGATAAAGACCTGATTTTCAAACAGAATGCTAATCTCGGGTACTAATCTCGAATGCACAAGAAAGTAAATTTTTTGACTCAAAGGAAACAAAAGGATAGCTGAGAGATTGGAGTGACTTATTTTTTATTAAATATACTTGATAGCTTTAGAATTTTCTATAATGGAATAATGTGTTAACTACTAAAAGATGATTATTTTTTAGGATAGTTAATCTAAAATAAAGTACCTACTACTGTAAGTAACACAGCAGCCACTTAACACCCGGCTTTTTCCTCTTTTTATTCAAAAATGCTGAACATCCTTAATAAAAACCTGATACAAAATTCCTGACAAAGACTTGGTGTATTTTATTTTAACTAATGTATTTATTTTTGAAACAGAGTCTCATTTTGTCGCCCTTAGTAGAGTACTGTGGTGTCACAGCTCACAGCAACCTCAAACATTGGGGCTCAAGTGATTCTCTTGCCTCAGCCTCCTAAGTAGCTGGGACTACAGGTGTGCACCACTATATCCAGCTAGTTTTTCTGTTTTTAGAAGAGACAGAGTCTTAGCATCATTCAGGCTGGTCTGGAACTCCTGAGCTCAAGCGATCCACCCACATTCCCCTCCCAGAGTTCTAGGAGGGCAGGCGTGAGCCACCAGGCCAGGCCAGAAGAGCCAATTGCCTTTGTGGTATCAATTTTCAGCAGCTGCTACTTAGGACAAGTATGGTCTCCAACATTTTTCTTCCCATTCTTTAAAAAAGAAGAAGTTTCTTAAGAATAGGGTTCAGGGCTCAGCGCCTGTGGCTCAATCAGCTAAGGAGCCAGCCACGTACACCTAAGGTGGCAGGTTCGAATCCTCAGCCTGGGCCTGCCAAACAACAATGATGGCTGCAACCAAAAAATGGCCGGGTGTTGTGGTGGGCACCTGTGGTCCTAGCTACTTGGGAGGCAGAAGCAGGAGACTCGCTTGAGCCCGGGAGTTGGAGGTTGCTATGAGCTGTGATGCCATGGCACTCTACCCAGGGGGATAGCTTGAGGCTCCGTCTCAAAAAAAAAAAAAAAAAAAAAAAGAATAGGGTTCAGTATATACAAGATGCACTAAGTCTTTATTTAAGAAACCATACTAAACTTAACTTGGCTTAATAGAGCAAGCTTACAAAATTCGTACAATGAGAAAGGTTTTAATTACAGGCAAATTAAATCTGGGACTTTAAGTTTTAAGAGGTATATTTAGTCTATACATGTGTAGCTCCCATAAAATCACTGAGAACTGGAATAACACACAACTCCAGAATGTAAAGATACAGGGATAGTAGTCTATCCAATTACCAGGAGATTCTCCACACACACATAATAAAAAATTGCTGTAATTGTCAGGATATTTATATGAGGCCTTTGCTGAGTCGTTTGGTTCTTTAAAAAGATTTGCTCCAATCTGGTAGGAAAGAATGGTGAAGGTAAAAAAGAAACACAAGTATTACAGAGCATAGCGTATCCTCTGGTTCATTAAAAAGAAAAATAACAGCATCTCCTAAGCTAAATTGGCTTAGAGGTACTTTGAGAAAGAAAGCAGAAAAGATAAAGATTATGCTGCTTTGAAAAAAAGATTTAAAGAAAGTGCATACGTATGCAGGCTTTGACAGAAAAAAAAGGCAAAATAGGTAAGATTTTAATACTGCTTATTAGCCACAGAGTGTGCGGTCAACACCCAAACTGTGAAATAACTGATCTGTGTTGATTCCTGGAGCAGCGTGACCAAGGGTTGATGTTTACTCAAGAAATTTTTATTGGATATGTGCTCAGAGCAAGGTGCTACACTGAGTGCAGTAAGAAATAGAATAATACATCATATGCCATCACTGACCTCAGTCACCAACAAAACAGGACTAGGGATGATTTTCCACTGAAAAGCACCTTAAAATATAGGGGGCCGGACAAGGCAGGTAAGATAATTACACAATGAAAGGCACCTGTTAACGGAATGAACACCGTTCAGCAGATGCTCAGGAGGCAGGTGTGGCTGAGGGACCCAGAAAGCTCAATGGAGCTCAGGACGTGAGCGATTACGCCTGTGCCACCCTGGGTGCCATGGAGCTCAGGACGTGAGCCATTACGCCTGTCCCACCCTGGGTCCCATGGAGCTCAGGACCTGAGCCATTACGCCTGTCCCACCCTGGGTCCCATGGAGCTCAGGACGTGAGCGATTACGCCTGTCCCACCCTGGGTCCCATGGAGCTCAGAACCTAAGCCATTATGCCTGTCCCACCCTGGGTCCCATGGAGCTCAGGACCTGAGCGATTACACCAGTCCCACCCTGGGTCCCATGGAGTTGGGGACCTGAGCCATTACGCCTGTCCCACCCTGGGTCCCATGGAGGTCAGGATGTGAGCCATTACACCTGTCCCACCCTGGGTCCCATAGAGCTCGGAACCTGAGCCATTATGCCTGTCCCACCCTGGGTTCCGTGGAGCTCAGGACGTGAGCGATTACACCTGTCCCACCCTGGGCCCCATGGAGCTCAGGACCTGAGTGATTACACCAGTCCCACCCTGGGTCCCATGGAGCTCAGGACATGAGCCATTACGCCTGTCCCACCCTGGGCCCCATGGAGCTCAGGATGTGAGTGATTACGCCTGTCCCACCCTGGGTCCCATGGAGCTCAGGACCTGAGCCATTACACCTGTCCCACCCTGGGTCCCCCTCTTGCACCATGAAGGGAAAACCTGAGTCATCCAAGTGGAATCTGGTTTCAATCCTGGTTCTGTCACCATTAGCTGGGTAAATTTTGGCAAAGTTCTCATCCTCCCCAACCCAGCCTTCTATTCTGCAAAGGGGGAGTCCTTAGCCCTAGACAGTCTGGTTTCCCACCGTCACAGGAATTTTTTACTTGTTGCTTTTTGATTATTAAATTTGACTGAGACCTTTTAACCATCATCTGCTGCATTTAGTCCCTTGATTCACCACACACTGAAACTCCCTCCTTCCCTTAATGGCACTGGACCGTCCCTTCCTTGATGTAAGCCAGGACTCACCGGGACTCAATTAGTAGATCACACCAGCAATTTAGGTGTTTTGTTTGTTTGTTTTAATTTTTAATTGCCTTTATTTTTAAAACAGTTTTAGATTCTCAGCAAAAAAGAACAGAAAGTACAGAGATTTCAAAAATACCCCCACCCCTACACATGCATAGCCTCCCACATTAGGGATTTGTTTTTTGAGAAAATAAAATAGACTTAAAACATCAGCTACATCACACTAGTTAAACTACTGTGTGGTGACATATTTGTTTGGGGTATGCTGGAGTGTATGTGAGTCTGTGTGTGTATGTGTGAGTGTGAGTGTGTATGAGTGTATGAGAGTGACTATGAGTGTGTGTGAATCTGACTGCGAGTGTATGTCAGTCTGTGTGTGTATCTGTGAGTGTGAGTCTGTGAGTGTGTGTCAGTGTGAGTGTATGGGAGTCTGTGAGTGTGTGTGAGTGTAAGTGTGTGTGAGTTTGTGTCTGTGAGTGTATGTGAGTCTGTGAGTGACTATGAGTGTGTGTGAATTTGAGTGACTGCAAGTGTATATCAGTCTGTGTGTGTATCTGTAAGTGTGAGTCTGTGAGTGTGTGTGAGTGTGAGTGTATGGAGTCTGTGAGTGACTGAGTGTGAGTCTGTGTGTGTGTGAGTCTGTGACTATGAGTGTGTGTGAGTCTGAGTGACTGAGTGTATGTGAGTCTGTGAGTGTATGAGTCTGAGTGTAAGTGTATGAGTCTGTGAGTATGTTTGTGAGTGAGTGTGTGTGTCTGTGTGAGTCTGAGTGACTGTGAGTATATGTGAGTCTGTGAGTGTGTGTGAGTGTATATGAATCTGTGAGTGTGAGTCTGTGAGTGAGCGTGAGTGTGTGTGAGTGAGTCTGTGACTGTGTGAGTCTGTGTGTGAGTGTGAACGTCTGCAGGTGAGTTACTGCTCACTGACATATGTACCTGCCAAAATAAAAACTGTATTTCACATTGCAAGTCATGGCAATATTTTGCAAGTTGGGGTAAGAACGCTTCTTGGTTTAGTTGGCTATTTCCTGTTCTCACCCCCAGCTTGTTGGTTTTCATCATTTTCTTTCTGACTGTAACCCTCAGCTGTCTCATGTGGTTCTTCCTGAACTTCAGGCCCATCTTTTCAGTACAGCCTCCTGGATGTGTGCAGGTACCTCAATGCGTTATAAATTATTGATCATCTTAATCGAGTAACATGAAGATAGTGATGTGTTAGCACGTGTAAGCTGACAGCGGCATGAAAAGTAGATCTGAAGAAAAGACTTTGCAAGCGGGGAGATCAGTTAGAAAGTGATTACTGTGATCCAGGGTAAAGCAATTAGAGAATAAATGAGTTAGAGGCAGAAAGGGTGATGAGAAAAAAAAGTTTAATCACAATTTTAGAAAGAAATATATAGGTAGGTTAAGGTGAAGAGTGACAAATTTAATACCAAGGAAGATTAGATCATTCCCCAAGGTTTTTACTCTTGAGAAAAAAATCAATTTCAATAATAATAATAGTTGCCAATGATAATAATGTCATATTTATTTTTAACTTGGGCCACTAGCAGGATACTAAACAAAAGACTATAATCTACCCAGAACTAAGCCCAGTCCACAACCTTGTTCTACAGAAGTTGTGATTTAATAAACAATATACATCCATATTTAGCTATGACTTTGTACAGAGTTAATTTAATAAATACATATTCAGCAAAACTAACTCCTCTGAAATTCTAGTGCTGGCTGGCTCGTTGGGTCTATATTTGCATCATCATCAAATATTTAAATAGGTCATCATTTCATAATTTTTCCAATAATTTTTCACTGTGAAAATTAGAATAAAAAAGGAGAAATTTAAAATGAACACTATTCGTTGGATTTTAAGTTCTGCACTTAGATATAAAGATATTTTCCTTAGTGGGTTTCCCTTGACATCGTATTAAAATGTCTCTTGGTTTTTGCTGAGAACGCTTTAACTTTAGAATTACATGTCAGCAAAGAAATCCGTAACCTGTTGTGTCCGATGATTAATTCCTTGTTTTCACCTCTTTTTTAACTGAAATGCATAAAATGTCTTCTAACCATACTTTAACCAGGTGATGACAATTTAATTTGATCAAACCTTCAACGTGTTGAAATTGAAGACAGTTATGGATTATCATTTGAGTTTTCCTACTGTCCTTCCACGAGCCAAACAGCCAAATAAAATCACTACCTCAAAACTTAACCAGCACGTACACATACGTGTTTTTGCTTTTCTACCCATAAACCGGCTGGTGAGAGACTAGCCAACTATTAATGAATAATATGGCTGAAAAAGAATGGGACTTGCAATCAGAAGGCCCCTTTTAGATCTGATTTTATCGTTTGCTTAGGATTTGACATTAGGTAACTCACTTAAACGCTATAAGGCTCATTTTTTTATTTGTAAAATAAAATTAAGTGTGTTATTATACAATCTAGAAGGCATCCACACACAGCACCTGAATAATCTATTTTTCTCCAAGGTTTCTGCTGAGATTCTCTATGCAACACACGTAAGGGCAAGGAGACAGACAGACCAGCAGGTGAACTCTGAGTCACAAGGAGGAAAGGGAGGGGAAGGAGGTCTGGGCTCAGGGAAGTTCATCCAGAAATATTTCCTTGTGGCAAAGGCAAGGAGCACAGAATCCACCCAGCCGCTCAAGGCACGCAAGGTCAATGGATGAGTTTGAAAAGAAAAATGGAAAAAAGAGGAATGGCGTTCGTACACATTCTTCCACGGCAAGGACAAAAAGTTCTATGAAAAATTGCTGAGTAATGCCCGTGAGAACGTAATTAGTTTCACAAATAAGAGGTGCTGTCGGGGGCGTTGTTTCCATCTGAATATGTGAGACCATGTAAGCTTATTGGGAATCATCTAGGAAAAGCGCGAGCTTGTCAGGCAAGGCGCAGGAAAAGCAGAAACACTGTTGCTACGTTTGTATCCAAGAAGATCTGCGTGATAACCATGCTGGTGGAATGTTATAAAAAGTTGTACAAGTCGTATTCGTAGGTTGTTCTCTCCTACGCCAGGTGTGTGCTGAGAGTCGCAGAGAGGATGACCTGGCGCAGGAGCTCCACCCCCTAGAAAGACAGTAACAGCCCAGCAGAGAAGAGCGCAGCGCTCAGGAAGAGGTTACAGAAAGGTTTGCCTCTGTCCCTCAAAACTGGGACTATTCCTCCAAACGGCGAAAGCCTACCCAGCAGCAAAGATACTTCCTGATGGCTGGGTTCCCCAAGTCCCCCAGTGAGACTCCTAACCCTGCCCCCCACCCCATATTTATATATTTCAAACAATTCCAGTCCACAAATGACAGGAGGTTGCTAAGCCCTGGGGAATTCTAAAGGAGACAATTTTACCGAAAAACATACCTCCTTCTATAGAACCAGATACCTTGTATCAGGTACAGCATCTCTGGGAAATGTTAATAAAATTTCCTTTACATCAATTGCAAACAATTGGAACAAGTGATGACTAAGTCGCATGGCACGTGGGCACGAGGAGAAAACAAGGGCCAGAAAGAGAGAGAAGAAAAACTGACCCTCTTGTAGGGGAGGGTTCTGAAGGGAGCCACTGTCTGAAGAGCAGTGCCCAGAGAGCCCGTGGTTTGTCCCAGCTGTCCCCAAGGACCGCGAGACTCTAACCAGGCCAATGGAGACACAAACAAAAGGTTCAGGTTCGGAGAAACAGGGAAGACTTGAGGTCAAGTCCGCTATTTGGTCCTGGAATTAGACTGTGAAGTTACATGAAGATACCAAACAAGTAATGACTGGCAAGGGGGCCACATGCTGCTTCCTATGACACAGCCATAGCAAGAGCTAATCTAACTGTTGTGGCCTTTGGAAGCAGGTAATTCAAGATGAGGCTTAATTCCTGGAAGAAATTAGTCCTTCCCAGTATGTGAGGTAGAAATGAGCCCACCAAGAAGCCCCACGCTGAAGGTGTTGGTGGAGCCGACGCACAGACTCAAGAAACTAATTTTACCACGTCAGATGCTGAGGGAGCAGCCTGACAGCACCTGTAGACCTCTCTGCATTTGTGGGCATCACAATTCTAGAGGTATTTCTTTTCTTTTTTTTTTTTTAATTGAATTGTAACTATGTACATTAATACACTTCTGGGGTACAGTGTGGGGTTTTCACATGCAATCCGAAATACTTCCATCAAACTGATCAACACAGCCTTCATGTCATTTTCCCAGTTATTGTTTTAAAATGTTCTGATTCTACTCTTAGAGAGTTTCACTTGTACCCCTGTAAGATAGACCTCAAAAATGGTCCCTCTAATCCCCCTCCCTCCACCCACTCCTCCCTCCCTTCTCCCTCCCCCCTCCCCACATTCTTAGGCTATTTGTTTATAGCTTTCATCTAACAGGTATAAATTAGTTTCATAATCGGGGTGTGTACATTGGATACTTTTTCCTCCATTCTTGTGATACTTTGCTCAGAAGAACATTCTCCAGCTCCATCCATGTGATCATGAAGGACGTAAAGTCTCCATCCTTCTTAGTGGCTGTGTAAGTTAGGAAGTTAAATCATGAAGAAAGTTAGCAGACTGCAGCTCACCTCTTACCCTTGAGCACAACAACACTGAAATTTTAAGCCGGCTGGACTCCCTTGTACTATGAAATGATTGACCTCCACAGGGAGGGTCCATGGTTGGTCGTGATCACGAGTCTACAGTCTACTCCCTTTAATCCTACTCTTCCCAATTCTTTATTCCTGGCTCTATTTTACCGCCATTACCTCATTTCCACTCCTTTAAACTCAGTTTTGACAACGTGTCTCTGCATTTTGATTCTTGGCTCATCGTTAAAGGTTTGGACTCAGTTTCTCTCTCCGTTACTCCTCCCAGTGTCTCTCAGATATGATCGGTCATCCAGATCGGAAAGCTCACCCCCAAATTCCTCACCGTCAGAGCACAATTTTTCCAATACTCCTCTCTAGCAAAATATGGGGGGGGGGGAGAAATCCACAGACAAACGTAACTCATAATATCAAAAACCATATTATATCTATTTTCTTTATTCCTACAGAACACCAGAATTTTTAGAGAAGAAGCAATCCAAAGTGATATTAATTAAAAAGTGATAATTTTCCTTCCTTTGGTTTTGCAGTCAGGAGTTAAAGACTGATGTTTACCGTTCTAGACATAGTTTTGAAAGTCAAGAATTTAAAAGTTCAGGAGGCTTTGTTTCTAAAAATTTTATATTAAAAGAAACCATCTCAGATGCTATTTTACAATACAAGTTGCTGTAATTCACCTTCGGCAATTCCGATTCCAATCCAGGGTGTGACCTACCATCTAATTCCATTCTGTGTTGCTATAACAGCTGCAGGAAAGGACTAGGTAATTTATAAAGAAAATAAACTGCTTTCTCACAGTTGTGAATGCTGCGAAGTCCATTATCAAGCTGCCAGCATCTGCTCCTGTAATCCTGGCTCTCTGGGAGGCTGAGGCAGATGGATCGCTTGAGCTCAGAAGTTCGAGATCAGCCTGAGCAAGAGCAAGACACCTTCTCTACTAAAAATAGAAAAACTAGCAGGGCGCCTGTGGTCCCAGCTCAGAGGATCTCTCGCGCCCAAGAGATGGAGGTTGCTGTAAGCCACGATGCCAGGGTACTCTAGCCAGGGTGACAAAGCCAGGCTCTGTCTCAAAACAAACAACAATAAAAAAAGAGGCGCCAGCATTTGGCAAAGCCCTTCTCCTGGCGGGAGACTTAGGGGCAAGAGAGACAGAGCTGAACTTGCTCTTTCAGTGACCCATTCTTAAGATAATAAATCCTCTCTCACAAGAATGACATTAACCCATTCAGTGTAGAGTTCTTATGATCTAATCATCGCTTAGTGGTCCCACCACACTGGCAATTAAACTTCAGCTTGAGTTTTGAAGGGATATCCAAACCATAGCACCTTGGCATCTGTATTTCAAACCCTGCGAGTGATTCCAATGATGTACTCCCAGAACCCATATGGTCAAGTGTTAATATAAAACTTCCAGCTATGGGTTCAGTGTTTTGATTACTACTTATCCCTATTTCCGTGTTGTTCAGTTATGTGCATTTCCACCATTTTTCAGCATTGTGCCGTTTTATGAGGCTTTCATAGCATGTGATTTCTGTAAGTCTCTAAACACGTCCATTTCCCTTCGGAAAAACAGAAAATCATATTTTAATTGAGCTGTGGATTTGGATGGGAGCCTACGACAACTCGAAGGAAAAAGGTGTTTCTCTGGTTTATTTTCCTTTTTATTAGTTTACAGTTGCCAATTCCCCATTTATTCCCCCATTTCATGGTTGAACTAATTTGATCCCATAATCTCCAGGCGTGAATAAAGATGCAGAGATCAGGCGAAGTCAGAGACAGCCAGATGTGCTCTGTTCCCTCCGATGAAATTCAAACTAGAGCTACTGAAAATTAATTGTTAACTACCCATCATTTAAAATACTCAAAATTCAATTTATCGATGAGGAACAGACAAGGAAGACACCCTCAGTTCCCTTTTAGTCACTACTAACACTTTTAAAGCAATTAAAAAAACAGTCCCGTAAAGACTACAGGTAATTTGTAACACGAGGTGAACACTGTTGTCATCGGGGTGAGTGGAGATAGATTTTCATTCAGTTACCTACACACCTTCCTCCCCAAGGACACTCGAAGGAGCCACCTGTCCCAGCCTCCTAGTGGTTTTTCACTTCAAGTTCATTAGCTCCATAGCAGATTGATGTATTGCACTTAAAATACACTTGAATGTCATCTTTTCAAAAAAATCTACTAACGCAGCCTTACACGACGAAGGTAAATTCAATCATTCAATTTAGCTTTTGGTTCTTGGGAGAAATTACTTTCCTTTATCAAATTCGAGCCTCAGAGGCTGCCAGAAAAGGTGTTAATCATGTCATTGGCTACCATTAATACGAGCTTTGTTTTCATCCACTTCCTCTGCATCAAATGTGTCCCAGCCAGAGTGTCCCACTGTCTAATTACTTCCTGGGAGTAACTTAAGTGCGTTAGGAAGCATATTAAGCAATGGATCAATACATATTTATTGAATGTCTACCATATGCCTGAAAGAAGATGACCTATGCCCTTCTCTCAAAGAACTTAACATCTTATTGGCAAAACATGATCTACACCCATGAAATGCTCAAAATAAAATAAACTGCTAAATTTTGTGGTTCAAAGAATTATACGCTACAGAGGTTGAACGATGGCAAAGAGGTCAGAGAGTTTAAGGCGACAGGCTCGGCGCCTGTGGCTCAATCGGCTAAGGCACCAGCCACGTACACCTAAGGTGGCAGGTTCGAATCCCCAGCCCGGGCCGCCAAACAACAATGATGGCTGCAACCAAAAAATGGCTGGGCGTTGTGGCGGGTGCCTGTGGTCCCAGCTACTTGGGAGGCGGAGGCAGGAGACTTGCTTGAGCCCAGGAGTTGGAGGTTGCTGTGAGCTGTGATGCCATGGCACTCTACC
>CAUYQV010188788.1:0-43418 GCA_963574575.1 Galagoides demidoff
GCGCCCGCCACAACACCCGGCCATTTTTTGGTTGCAGCCATCATTGTTGTTTGGCGGGCCCGGGCTGGGGATTCGAACCCGCCACCTTAGGTGTACGTGGCTGGCGCCTTAGCCGATTGAGCCACAGGCGCCGAGCCCAAAGGTATATTTTATTTATAGCAACTCAACATGTACAATTTAGAGAGGCGCAATCATCTCACCCTGACTTTGTGATTAAAAGCATCCTTGTTGCACAGATGTAAACTCAGTACATTTCTGGGGACACTGATGTTTTGCAGGATCCTCTAACACCATCAGGTTCACAGGACACTTACTTTGAAATGTGTGTGAAGCTAACTTCCCAGAGGTGCCTCAAATGGGCACCAGATCACAAGGGCAGAGCCAGGATATGGCAGGTGACTGCAGCATATGCCCGAGTGACTTCCATAATCTGGGAATTTATTTCCAGGTCACAGAATAATTTTGCTTGTCTCTAGTCACAACGTCAGAGTTGGTGGTTTAGCGCCAGAGAGTTTTTCTCATACTGAAATTTTGGAGAGATCTGATAGGTTTTGAGCTCTTAACTACCTGCCATATATTTCACTTCTTGTTCTCTTTAATCATTGCATTGACTCTGAGACCCCTGCTTTACCAGGGACAGCAGTCATCATGCCAAAGCTGTGTCACCAGTCACAGAGCCACTGAGTGCTGGCCCCGGGTCTTTAGATCAGTGTCAAAGTAGATGGTTGAATGCAGGTGTAACTGAGGCCAAGGTGTAGGTTCTTTTCATCTCATCCCAGCCCAAACCAAGGCAACACAAATTATGCCTTTGCTATTGTTCGATATCGTTCCATCCCTAATATTGATCAAATGTCAGCTGTGTGCTGATTACTAGCAACACTTGCAGAAAACTTGTGAACAGCTTCATTCGATCTCTTCTTCCAGGAAAATGCACAGCTAGATTAAGAAACTTAGATCCAATTAATTTATTAAAAAACAAACAAAGCAAGAGCTAGTAGGATTAGGCTTTGTGTAAACACCATGCTGTCCTACTCCTGATGGAGGGGCAATGCCATTCACTGAAATATTTTCTCTGAAAGCATCCAAACCTCTAAAGTTAAATGCTTGTACATGCTTTTCTAAGCTGGAGTCCTCCTTTGAAAAATGGCAGGATTTCTGTTTTACCTGGAAAGTTACCAGGGTGAGGTTTTCAGCGACCTTCCTGGGCCAGGGATGTCCTGGCTGGGAGTGCGAGAGGATGGGGTTGGGAGGCTCCAGGGCCATTGTGGGAACCTTTCCATCCTGCACTCTTGGGCCCTGGAAGACCTCCTGCCAGGGATTTTGCTTTATTCATTATTTTTAAAAATTGTTAATCTAATTTAATTTGTCTGCAGTGAGGCAGCATTTCCACCTGCTCTCTTGCTTTTTGGAAAGTATCAGCTAAGTCCTAAGAGAGCCAGTTCAATGGCTTAGGTTCCACTCTGCCATCAGCTTGCTTTCACGACAATTCCTGAGGATTCAGGAAAGTATAAATTGAATCTTTCACAATTCGAATGGCAACCATCCTTTAAGAACAGCTGAGATGCTAGGTCTAGAAGATAAAAAATAAAAAAAAAAATAATCCCACAGTAAATGATCATGTGGACACATCCTTGTTGGACAGAAGATTATTAAGTAGGAAAATTTAGAACAAGATTCAAGCTAAGGATTATTAACCCAAGATTATTGACCCTGTGTTAACGATCAAATAATCTTTAACCTACTATATCTGCTAACTTCAAACTCACAGCATTAGAATGTTTGCATTTCTGGAAATTTATATAAGAAAGGAAAACAGAGTATAAAATAGACAAGAACAATACATAGAAATAGGTCTGAAGAATTCTAAGAACAAATAACAAAAGAAGTGGGTGGCAAGTAAGTACAGGGGCTTGAGGTCTGAGACATGTGTGTATCTAGAAGATTCTGGCACTTTTATAAGGTCTGTGGTCTTTGTACACTTAGTAGGCTTTGGGTTATACAGAGAGTTATTCAGCTTTTCCTTTTACTGGATTTTTTTTTCATTGAACGAAAACAGTTTAAAAGCAGGTACTAATGAATAAAACATTGTATTGGTAAAAATGTGCCATATTTTCTTCTCAAGAATAATGATAATGCATGTAACCCCCCCCCCCAAATCCAGCCAAAACTGTAAATGGCACATGTTCATATGTGTTCAGACATTTTAAAAGAGGGGTTTTAGGGTTTGTAACCTTACATGAATGCAAGATAGAAAATGAAACAGATGATACCAGGCAGTCATGTCCAGAGTTTAGTGGTCAATACACAATGATGTGAGTATTGCACAGTAATGTTAATTAATTAATCAACATCATAATTAAAAGTACCTTTCAAATAGCACAGAAAGAATGAAAGAAAAGAAAGGAAAAGGAAGAAAGAGAAAGAAAGAAAATGTAAAGCTGTTAGGTTCGTGAACTCATCCTAGAAAAAGTGCTACACACCTCATGGCTGACTGTCACTGTGTCACCTTCCATGTGCACCCTGGGAGGCCGTGCACTGACACCAGGGTTTAGTCCACCTTTCACAGTAGTTTTGGAACTCTTCTTCTGGAATGGCCATTAGAGCTGCCTTTGTATTACGCTTAATCTCCTGAATGGCATCAAAATGTCTTCCCTTCAATATCTCTTTTATCTTTAGGTAATAAACGATAGTCATTGGGGACCAGATAACAAGGAGTAGGGAAGTTATTTGTTTATTGGCTAAAATCTCTGTCCCAGATGGGGCCGTGTGAGCTGGTGCATTACTGTCCTGCAAGGGCCACATCTTTCTTGTACCAAGATTTTCAGTTAAGATTTTCCTGTTTCTCTATCACTGTTTACTTAGTCTGCTGCGCTTCTCACAGTCAGCCGGTTATTTTGATGCACACTTTGACAAATTTTTGCAATGTTTTCATCAGTTCCTCTTGTTATTAGCTTCCCTGATCTCTCTTTATCAGCAGCACTTTCTCTCTCCTCAGAAAAGCACTAATCCATTTGTACTGCTCCTGGCATTATCCCCATAAACTTGGACTAAAATGGCCCTGATTTCATTTTCACTTTTTCCAAGCTTAGCAAGAAATTTATGAATGTTTGTTTGTTGCTCTGATATTCTTGAGACAGCACACAAAAACAGCTAACAACAATAGTCTACACCAGTCAATAATAAGGCAGTGTCATACCTTGACACTAACACAGCTGTGAGGCACTGATATACCAAGGTTATGAAACCTTACTGAGTTATCTGTACAGTGCTGCCAATGTAACTGTACAATGGCAAGTTCGAAAACTTAATTGTCAGGTCTTATATATCCATTGACTGGTTCTGTTGAGTTTTTCTTTGGCAACCTCAGCAATTTAGTAATTCCTCTGTAGACTGAAGGATGTTGCAATCAATGACCAAGCTTGGTATTGAGTTATTTGGTAAATGGAAGAGTATTTCCTTCCTGCCCAAACCTATCTGTGATAGGATGCCTCTGCTTATTTTCTGCCAAAGATGAGAACTGACTGGATACTTTCTGGACAATCTGAACACTTGGTTATCTGAGAAAGGAAACCCACAAATTTGTTCTGATTTTTAAATGCTATTTTCTGGGGAAGCAGAGTCTAAGATGAACTTTCAGTTTTATCCATCTCTCTGGGACAAGCAAATGGATCAACCCCCTCCCCTGTGCTTCCTCCATTACCAGAAAACCCAAAGTCATTAATTCTGAAGGCTCAGACACCGGACTTGCTCAACTCCCATTCTAGTGGAAGAGGAAGGGGTAAAAATGGACAGAAACAAATTTATTGAGCACTTGGAATGTTCCAGATTCTATGCTAAGTTTCTTATGTTCATTATTTTACTATGATCTTAAATCAATACTTTAAAAAAATTTTATCATCTTTTTCTCTGTTGGGAGTCTTTATCTGTCTCACAAATCAGAGGATTGAGACTCAGAGAGTTTAAGTAACCTGTAAAATGCCGCACATCAAAATTTAGCAAATGTTTGCTTTGAACCAGATCAAATTAAGCCACATCAATTTTGAAGCCACAGTAGGTTTCTCCTGCTTGTCTCAGATTGTGATGGGTTCATTCTAGATGTGTGACTTGTATTTTCCTAGATGCTGCATGTCACGTGATATAGCTCCCAGGAATAAGAGATCGTTACCATTTCACTTTGTGCTTTAATTCCGTGGGTCCTTGGATGATGGTCACACGGGGTGTAGCTCAGTGAGCAGTGAACACAGGAGAGATGTGTGTCACCACAAACCTATGTGTTGTGTTATTCTTAGGATGAGTGAAAGGCGGGCACCTGAGGCAGGTGAACTCAGGAGGGAACAGCTCAGTTGTTTCCTCCTCCCATTCTCCGCAGGGAAGCGGAAGAGAAAGTGATGGATTGTGACCTTCCTGGTAATAAAGGGACGCTGCTGACACCCTTTGTTGTACCTTTGTTCCTATGTAACACAACCATCTCCCCCCTCCCAGGTTTTAGCCACCAGCATTATACTAGATGGACATACTTTTACCGTTTACATGGAGAATCATTCTTTTACCATTTACATTCTCCATTGTTAAAAAAATCAAAGTGAAATACTCTATCTGGATATTCCTATGAAACATATGATCAGGTGCTGAGAACACACTCAGGGTCTGCAGTGCTCCATCGGGGGCAGCCACCTCCAGGTGACAGACCTGGGCACCACCTGAGTCTGGGTGCAGCACCTGGTGTGCCCCAGGATGCAGGACTTTGTTAATCATTCTTACTGGACCCAATGCAGAAGCACAGACTCTAGTACATTGGACGTTATTTTTGTAGGCACTGTGATGTTATTCATATTCTTAACATCCCTCTTTGACACCCCTGTAGCTTTTGGAACAAAGTTCAAATAGCATGTTACACAGTATTCTTCACTTTCTCACTTCTCCTGGCATTTTTGTACATAATTTACTCTGGCAATAAAGAAGCATTTTAAACATAAAATAACTTTCTTGCATCTTGGAGGCTCTGAGGGTTCTTCTGTGAGTGATGTGTGCAGCCTGCGTAGCCTGAGCCTGTGTGATGACTCCCTCTGCTGTGAGGCACTCTTGCCCCTGGGTCTGCTCTCAGCTGTGTCTGAGTAGATTTGCCCTCTGGGTGTGACCACCTGATGAAACCAGTGTACCTGGCCTCCAAGGGAAGAGTCTCACAGACAGTGGTGGGCCTCAGACCTGTAGCAAATGCACAGTGCGAGTTAGAAGTAATGGAGTTGGCAGTGTTGTCTTTCATGTGGCTTTTTAAAAAAAAACTCACTAACCTTATTTTTTACAAAAATTATCAGCATCAGTCAGAAAGCATTGCCTTGCATGTTTCATGGGACCTAGATGCCCATTAGGTGGTCTGACACATCAGCCTAAGGTACCTGCAGCAGGGCTCGCTGTGTTGTAGAGAAATCATTAGTTTACTAATGATCACTTTCTCCTACAGACTGAAAATATGAAGAGAGTTTCCGTGCACGGCGAATCCCACCACATAGGGGATGCTCAGGAAAATACGCATTGAGATGAGCAGCAAAATAAGGATTATCTTGGGGGTCCCGTGCTCTTGGCACAGTAGAGACTGAGCTGAGTATGATAATTTTATCTTTTTTATTAGACCATAATTGTGTACGTTAATTTTATCATAGGATACAGTGTGTTGCTTCCATATGCAGTTTGGAAAACTCTCATCCAACTGGCTAACATAGCCATTTTGTCTTTCTCATAATTGTTGTGTTAAGACATTCATATTCAACCTTTAGACAAATTCACATGTACCCTAATAGGATAAATCATAGGCGTGATCCCCACAATATTCTCTTCACCCATCCTCCCCCCTCCCCTTCTTAATATATTTCTTAAAAAGTTACTATTTCTTTAGAATCTTGTTAGAAGTGAAAAACTGTCACTCACAGCCTCTCCTTTTGTGAAGTCCACAATCCCTTCCCTTTCCATATCACCATATTCCCCTCCACTCCACACACATTTCTGTAATCAAACTAGGCCACAGGTCTGCGTCTCTGACGCGTCCCCCACCTCAGCTGCGTCCCTAGGTATCCTTAAGCCAACTCCACCTCCAATGTGTTTCCATTTCAATCTGGGAGGCACTTCACCTACAAAATATTTAACCATGAAATTCTAATGCTTGAACATGGCGTATCTCTTTCTTCCTCCTTTCCATTAATTCAATCCATATTTAACTTAGTTCAAATCAATTATTGAATATATGTCACAGCTGTACACTAGGATTTAGGATACACCTGTATGTATATATGAATATACATACCCTCGTTCTGAAACATTGTTTCTATTTTTAAAAATCTCACAGAGTAGAAAGGGAGGAAATAATGAAAAAAAAAATTTGCAACCCAAGTGTGGTGAGTAAAATAATAGAGGCGTATTAAAGGTGCAGTAGTGTGACAGAGTGGAAAATTTGAGCAGTTGCATTTGAGTTAAAAATGGAAGTGAGATCATTTATAACTGAATAAGCTCCAAAACTTTGTGGCTTAAAATAGAATTGGGTTCTTCTCACAGTTCTCTGCATTGCCTGGGCTCCACCTACATTCACCTGGGGGCTGGGATGGGCACGGAGGGCCAAGGCTCCCCCCTTTGCTTGGGGGTAGGGTCTGTGTACTCCTCTCTATGGCTTTTCTGTCCCCATGGTGTCTCATACTCCAGGCAAAAGAGCCTGAACTTCTTCACAGGATGACAGTTGAGTTAGGCTGGAACTGGAACAGGGCCTATTCTGTAAAGTTCCATTGGTCTTCCCAGCATGAGGAATTTGGGGTGAGAGCAGTGGTGTGAGTACACAGCAATGAAAGGGAATTTTGGCAACCTTTTTTTTTTCTCCTTAAGACAAATACTATAGGAGAGTGTAATATTCTTTTTTTTTTTTGGCCTGGGCTGGGTTTGATCCCACCACCTCCGGCATATGGGGCCAGCACCCTACCCTTTTGAGCTACAGGCGCCGCCCTACTACAGGGGACTTTAATAAGAAAGAGATGCTTAAGGTGAGCCTTGAAGGTCAAGAAGTTTGTTAGGTGAATGGGGAGAGGGGATTCAGAGAAGAGGGGGAGCCTTCCCTAAGGAGCAGCAGTAGGTAAAGGCCGAAAGCAGCACTGCAGCCTGCAGACCAGGGTGCACAGGGCGCCTGGGGCATCTAGGAGGAGTGAGGCCGTCGAAATCATGGAAGGCTTTGTACATACATATGTTATGAGAACTCCATTGAACTTTATCTTCCAGGTTGCTGAGTACCCTTTGAAAGGTTTTCTTCAGAGAAGTGACTGCTCTCCACTCTCATTGATTCTTCTTGTACTTTCCTGGCTTCATATGGTCATGATCAATAAGCTTTCTTTGGCTTTGTTTCCTTATTCAATCCAGCTGATGACCCATGGTCTTTCAGTTAAACTCTCTGTCACTGGCACTTTTAATTCCCAGCACTTTCATGACCTTGTTTTAGTTAACCCTCAATTCTAGAATAATCCAACCATCTGTTCTGATCCTGAAACCAGGCACTGAGTAATATTAGAGCGAACGACATAATCATATTGATTATCTGCCTTATGTATTTATGATTTCCGATCTCTGTTGGATTCTTCATATGTTCTAGCAAATCTTTGCCCATCCTTGCTCATTACCATCTTTTAACCTTAGTACTTAATTTCAGATGCTTTACCACTAGTAGATTACCTTGCCTGCATCAGGTGGTATAGCCATAAAAAAAAAATCTTTCCTTATAGCCTGTTTCTCCTTGAGGTTCATTTATACTTTCTCATTCTGGATCATCTCCTTTCTTTCCTTCCAAATTCCTGTTGTCATCCTAGACTTATTCTCTGCCTCTGAACTGGTTTATGGTTTTCATCCATCCTTATCTTCACTCCTTCTTCAACAGAGTCATTCTTCTTCCTTTCCTTTCCTTTAGTGCTTGACCTTAAACCTTCTACCTGATGCAAGTTCTTGCAAAAAATATTCTCTATCCTACAAACATTTTCCTCAACTTTGCTCCCTCCACAATCCATATCCTCTTACTATAACCCTTGCTTTTCTTCATTTTACATATATATTCCTTAGTAGCTTGAAACTTAACTCTAAATCAAATGCCAAGCACAGTTTGCAACACGGTATTCATGCAACAAATATGTATTTATGAGCAATTTCCAATTGCCAATATTATAAGCTCTTTTTAGCCCTCATCTTACTTAAGGTGGTGGGTGGGGACAAGTCCCATTTTAAGGTCCTGCCCCTGGATCGGTGGGAACTTTCTAAATCACACTCACAAGTGGACATAATGACAGGGATTCTGTACTCCATCAATTTCTTGCGAAATCAGTCTTTAGAATTCTATTTGCATTTTGGTTTGTTGGGACCTATACCATACCAATTGGTAAGGATACTGAATATTACCATTTTCTCTCACTCTCCATATCCTCTCTCTCTATATATATGATATGTGTATATGTTTTTCTAATTGCATCTCTATGTAAATATTATTTTTATGATGTCCTGCTTGAAGTGTGTTCATCTAACACATGATAATCACAATGTTTTTTTTTTTTTAAGTTTCAACAAAGAAATTTTATTTAAGAACAAAGAGAAAGCTTAGAGCACTTCCAAAGAGAGGGGGAAGTGGGTCCCTGTCATGAATGAGAAGAGGTGAGAGAGACCTAATAACAGATTTTTAGCAGCAACAAATTTCCTCATAAGCTGGACAGATTAACAGAGGCGCCATGGTTTCCTGGCACGTAGAAGGTGACTAACACATTTTTTGTGAAAATAGAACATATTTTTAATATTTTAAATAAAATATACTCTCCATTGTTAGGATTTAGAATGTTCAGTGACTCATTCACTATTGTTACTGAAAGGAAAAATCATTCCCATCAGTGTAGCAATGCACAGGGCTCGTTTTTCTGGGATCCGTTAGAGTACTATTTTTTAGGTACAGTCTTTGCACAGAAGCATATCCAAACTGTGAGGAGTTTTAATGTAAACCACTGAGATAGAGCCAGGTGCTTATTGGCCTTCAATCTATCTAACTTTTATCTTACCAGACTTTGAGCTTGTTTAATAGCGTCAGGCGAGGGAAGCTGAATCGCATCCCCTCTGCTGCACACCTCTGGGGCCTTCCTGTATCGTGTTGACACTCAGTCTCAGCCAACCTGACAATAAAATGATCCATTTATCCAACACGAGCCGGGAGAGGAGGAGACACTGCATCTTTTCAAGCTGGCTTCCGCTCCCAGAGCCGGTCCAATGCGTCCTCTGGGCTGAACGCACGCACACAGAAAGCAGTTCATCAACAATTTTTCATGTTTCCTGTTAAATTGGGTTTACTCTTTTTAGGTGAATTTTCCCCTGGATGCTTTTCCAAAATAGCACAGAAAGTATTTGAGGGGAGCTAAAACTTTTTAATAATAAACTGTAGTTATAAAACCCTAGAAAGACAAGACTACTGAGGCAGTTAGGAGAAATTGCTGAAGCCAAAAAAAAAAAAAAAAAGATACAGCAGATTATTCTAAATCTTAAAACTAAAATTTTCAAAGGGCTAGTTTTATCTAACTGGTGAATTTTATACATTCCTTGAGAGTCTACTCCATAAAATAATTATTTTAACTATCAACAGTTATAAAGTTTTTAAATATCTTTAATTCCTCTACTCCCTGTATTTTTTTTTTTTTGGGCAAGGGATACTCCACTTTTTACTTAAATAACTTATGGCTTATGGTTATTTAGATGCTTTTATTTCCTACTGAAAATAAATGATTTTGCTGTGGACTATGTTTTGTTGTCACTATGGAGTTCTAGGATGACCAGGCAGAATTGTTAGTAATATTAATTCAAAGAAACATTCTGGCTATATTATTTTATGTAATATTTTAATGATTTGAGAAGAGCCCAAACCGTCCTAAACGATCTATTCTGTCAACTTTCCAAAATACTTAAAAACTCCGTCATCTTTGTATTTTAAAGCATTCATTATCTGGATCGCCATTATTATAATAAAATATGTTATTGATAGACTGTTAACATATATGTCAAAGATAAGTAGGATTGTAAATAGAAAGCAAATGGGACTAGGACAAAAGATTTTTTTTTTTTTTGAGACAAGAGTCTCACTTTGTGAGACTCAGTATAGTGCTGTGGCATCATAGCTCACAGCAACCTCAAACCCTTGGGCTTAAGTCCTCTTGCCTCAGCCTAACACCAGGCTATTTTTAGAGATCGGGGTCTCACTCTTGCTCAGGCTGGTCTTGAACCTGTGAGTTCAGGCAGTCCACCCTCCTCAGCCTCCCCCTCAGGCTGGTCTTGAACCTGTGAGTTCAGGCAGTCCACCCTCCTCAGCCTCCCCACTGCTAGTGCTGGGATTACAGGTGTGAGCCGTGGTGCTCGGCCCTAGGACAGAAAGATTTTAATGGGTAGGAGTCAGAGAAAGCCTGTTAGAAAACCACGCAATACACAGTGGAGAAGTCTGCTTAGCTACAGACAGTATGAGGCCCAGGCTGTTTATCAGTTACAGTATTTCAGGGCAGTATTCACAAACTCCAGCTGAAAATGTCTAAAACCAAAAAAGAATTTATTGACCCTCCTCACTGACACTCCCAGCCTGTGTTCCTATCATGAATTTATTGCCTCTTGGCTCCACATTTCCCCTTCAATATATGTCGTATGACAATAGGCACTTCCTTGTCGTGTTTCTCCTTTATAGTGAGAGCTTTGTTAAACTTTCTCAGCAGAGGACGCTGGGGCCGTTGTAGGAAGGGCTTTCCTGCCGGTCTGGCTGCTGTTCCCTGAGCCAGCAGTGTGGGTGGGTGTGAGGACATCTGGCGAAGCTGCCTCAGCCATGAGCCAAAACCATGGTCCTTCCTCAACCTTGCAGAGCCAGTCTGGCAGTACCCCTCCTGCGCCACTCTTGACGTGCGAATTTGTACACATACATCCTATTGGTTCTGTTCGCTGGTGAACCCACTAACGTAGCAATCAATAGATGTCACTAACCTCTGAAAATAAAGGGCAGGGGAGGAGGCACAGCACAAAGGTGGGAGTGGAGGAAGGCAGGGAGGAAACAATTCCCATTTCACAGTTTGGTCTTGGGCTGGTGTCAGATCTACCAATTCCAGGCTTTCTGTCTGCCTTTTGCTCACTCTGGGGGCTTAGTGAGACACGAACCGTCATAGAACTTTCCACCACTCATCACTGGCTTATTGGCTAGAACCAGGAGGGCACTGGAGGACTTACCGTGATTCTCGCGTCCCCTTGGAGGTGTCTCACGATGTTTTATGAGGAATGGACTCAGTGGCCTATTCGCTTGTTTATTTGTTCTCCCACTCATCCAGTTCTCAACTTAGCACCATATATGGGCAACACATGAAGTAATGAAAGGAAGATACGTAAAGCACAACGGCTCAGCTTGCTGATAATTTACATGCCTGTTAGAGGATAAGAACAAGCAACAAATATCTGTAATTCAGGAATAATTAAAAATCAAGTTGATAAGAGGTTCAAATTATCATTGCATCAGAGGATGGGAAGCCTTCATAAAACAGGTATATTTTAGCTTTGAAAAATAGATAGGATTTTGGCATGAAGAGATGTAGATGATTTCCAGTGGGAAACAGCATCAGCAGCCTGGTCTGGGACGCATGGATAAATCAATATAGTTGAATCACAATAGTTAGGGAGGCAGCGTGAAGGTGAGGCTGGAGAGACCTGTAGAGACATCGTCATGGTCAACCTTAGGGGCCACACTAAGAATTTATATTTTTAAAAACAAAGTGCACAAAAAAATATAAGCATACAGGTCAATATATTATTACAAAATAGCAACACCCTGAAGCCACTCCCCAGATCATAAAATGGGAGACTTCCAATGCATCAGGAACTTTGCTCAGTCTGCCTCGATCATGGCACTTCTCTGTCTCCCTGAGCCCAACTACCCTGAACACAGCCACTGAAGGAGTTTGCATTGGCGATGGTGTGAGCGCGGGAGATACGTCTGGTGGTGTGGCATGAATTAAAGTGAGAGAAAGACTTTAAAGAAAGAGAGGAGAGAGGCCAATGGGAAAAGAATTGTAATGATTTCATTAAAAAAATATGGAAACAAATCAGAACGTCAACAGTCTAACAAGGAAAAGACAAGATATTATTCCCACAGAGTGCGCATACATAGGTCAGATTTGACAATTGATAAACTTTGGGGATAAATGGCAGCAATCCAGCATGCTTGAGCATAAGTAACTGCCAGGATCAGTCATCTTAACAAACTTAAGAAGGCCTGGGAGCAAATTCTGGTTGGGGGAACTTGTCGTACTCCAAAATTATGTGTATAACGTATTCTCTTGAACTATTTTGCCAAATCCTTAGTTAGAACTTGTGACTACCTTTTTCTCCAACTCTCATTTTTCATCATTGCAGTGGAAGATCATTCTCAAAAGACGTCAAATCTGTCAGGGAAGAAAGAACCAGGACTACGGTGGGATAGTTAAATTGCCTCCCTCTCAGTGAACTCGGTGTCTGGAGAAAGCAACAGACGCTTTTCTGTTATTCAGACCTGACAGCTTTGGTGTAAGGAGTGATAGTAGCTAGGAGAACGACAGGTCTGGGACTTCTGGGGAGCCTAAGTCCACGAAGCTTTTAAAGTGTGAGCTAGTCTGTGCGCTCACCTCTATCACTAATTCTTTCTTTATTTCTACACATTTATTTTTATCACTGATACAAGCAATGGCTTTTTTCATTTTTGCAGTAGATTCTTTATTCAGCTGGTTATTGACAGGGATCTGGCAAACGTGGAGATGTTCTAGGACTGGCTCTCTGTTCAATTAACCTGCACTGGTGTCGCAAGAGGAACTCTGATTAATTTCTGAGAGTTTGCTTGGATAACAGTCCAGGGTTCAGCTGTCTGTATAGTTCCTGTGGGGTGGATCTCACGGGCTCTCTGTGGGTTTTAGTACAGGCTTTTTTTGTAGAGGCTCTTGTTTAATATCTTCGGAAATCTCCCATTCTATCCGGAATCATAAGACTACTACTCATTAAGCTGGTTTATATCGCTTCTTCCAATGGGATTGCTTTGACAAATGTTTTGTCATAAATTTGTATTTTCCAGAACTGTTCCTATGCTTCCATAGATTATGGTGTGGCACTAACAAGACCCAAAAGTGGTAGTGTCTTATATTTGGGGCACTGTAACATTTACAAAGCGTTTTTATATCTATTTCTGCTATCTCTTAAATGTTAATTAGGAACTATATTCTTGCCAGGTAAGAATTGTCTATATTCTTAGTACATATACCTTGGAATTAGACAACAACAGCAATTCCAAAAGTGATCAGGTTAATTTACTACATAGAACCAGCCAATCTTCAGGAGTTTATCTTATGGCATAAGATCTACCTCTTTATCATCTTTTCATTTACTTTAATAATACTTGAACCAATATCACCCCCCCCCCCCGTGTGAACATGGTTTAGGCGAATAGTCAGCTTCTGTTACAAGCCTATTTTACATTTGACTTCTTTGTGGTACCGATAAAAGCTTCAACTACAGCCTGATTATGTTGTCAAAAAACTGGTTTCCATCATAGTCTAAGAGATGAGTCAATGAATATGTAACATTTTTCTTGAGAGAAATAAAATCATTTTCCTGGATGTGTTACATAGATCATCAGTACATATAAATGGTTGAAGAGGTTGGGCATTGGTAAATACATTAAAGAAAATAATCTAAAACAAACTGAAGGAAGAGAAGTCAACTCTTTCATTAGCCGAACCTCCAGTGTCACTCAGCACACAGGTGAAAAACTGAAGTGGGGTCAGAACGAATAGAGTGTGTTCATTTCTCAGTAGTCTGCAATTCAACCACCCATCCGAGTCTCCCCACTAAGATCAATGTAATGGAAAACATGGCCCTCTTTGGAGTGCCATTTCTTCAAAAGACATTTTAAGGCAATTCTATGAAATTCAGAGAACTGTGACAGGTAATGAGGTATTCTTCACAGAGCAGTGGGCCATGTCCATTCCATCACTGAAAGAATAATGACATGAGTTAGAAAAACTGAACACATATGCATTTAAATTCCTCAGCAGTGACGTGTGTATGCAGTTATTTAATTATTTGGATGTTTTGCCAGTGTTTACTTCCTGCTAAATAGTAAGCGTCTCCATCTTCAACCGTGGCACAGATTTATGAATGTAATTAAGCTTCTCTGCATTGACGAAGGCTGGAGAATGATCCAGGCAATGGGAAGCAAGTTAGAGAAGGGGCTATTAATTAGGTTCCAGGATGGTGAAAAGTAGCAGATCTGACCTAGGACAATGGGGCTGGAGTGAGTTATAGCAGTTGGAAAACACAAACTTAAAATCTGTCCGAGGGAAGAAAGGACATTGGATTTGCAGAGCCAAATATTAGACCAAAAATTTTTAGCAAAGAGAAAAGAGATGCAAAGACCAAGGGCTGTTTGAGAGTGAACAGGTGATTCCTTGCCCATTTCCTCATTTGCGATGCTAGGGGGTAAGATGACTGAGGCTTTTCCTTAAGGAACAGTGGTCCTATGATAGGTGGAAAAGATAGACTTGCTAAAGGGCTGAGAACTGAGCAGATAATTTGCTTTCCCACAACAGACATTACCGGAGCAGATAATTTGCTTTCCTATAATAGACATTACCTAATAATCTGTCATTATATACGATTCAAAATGTATAATAGCAAAAAAAGTTACAATATAGTCATTTAGTTTTTCTGAAGGATTTCAAACAATCTTGGACTGATTTTTAAAAGCTGACTTGGGTGATTCTGGAACTCAGTTGATATATTGATACAGATGCACAGACTCCCAGAAGGGAGAAAAATGTCAAGGTTGTCCCTCACTCTTGACACAGGAGCCTTTCTGCGGTATTCAGGTTAAGGGAAAGTCTGGTGTTTTGTCTTCCGTTGACAGTCACATGCTGCTGTAGGAGTCTCTTCATTTATATCTCTAATTTTTTATTTTTGGCTTTGTAGAAAGTACTGCTGATTTCTGGCAGCATTCAGATTTTTACTTCTGGAGAAACTTTCCTTGATGAGATGTAGTCTAGTGGAACTGTGGACCATGGCCCTGACCCCACCCTAAACAAGGGGCATCAACCCCACTCGAGGCAGACCTGCTTGGGTCCTGCCCTCAGATTTGAATCCAGAGCACAGTTTAGCATAATTTTATTTCCAGAAGTGGTGCCCTGACCGAACTATTTTTCCCCTGAGACTCTGCCGACATTTTCTGTTTTCTCATTCTCTAAATGAATCTGCCTGGATTTTCTTGTTTCCAAAACTGATTCTTCAGTTTCTAGTCAAATCTGTGCATGTCAGTCAACCAGAAAAGCCTATTAAAAATGAAGTCCCCAATGTCACATTCCTAAAGTATGGAATTTAGTAGTATGAAGTGGGGGTACCGGAAGTTAAATTTAAACCACGTACTCAGGATGAGACTGACGTCTCAGTATGGTTGACTTTGGGGAATCACTGTTCAGATGATATAACTCAAATGTAAATTTTCACTTTAATGGGACATTTCCAAATGTGGAAAAGGCTTAGAGACTGACTCACAAAATGAGTAAATCTCAGTTCTTTCATTCATTCGGTAATTAGCGTATACTGAGCATCGATCCCATGATGAGGCTTGGGAAGGGTAATACCAGTTTATGTGATGTCGGGGTTCCAGCTTGCTGTCCCAATAGCACCGAGTCGTTGGTGGGTAGCCGTGTCTCATGTAAACACCACCAGCAGTCCTCAGTGAAGTGGACGAGCACTTGTTCCTGAAATTCTATATGCCCCATACGCCTCAAACGTGTCATGATAAAGAGATTTTAACTATAGGCATGTTCCTTTGCGTATATAAAAAAATAATTCTAGGTAAAAACCAGAAATCTCTGCTCTAATTAGTCTTAGGTATAATGATAAAATTCACCCATACCGATTTTCTTCCAGGTTTAAAGAAAAAGGGTTTCTTCTTTTGCTGTGTTACTTAATTGCCTCACAATTACTTGCACAATGTGTGATAGAAATAAATACCTGTACAGTTGAACAGGATATGAAAATGTTTAGAAGCTCCTTTTTTCAGCTAACAACAGAAATAACTCGTAAGTACTCACTGTTAAATTAGCCTCAAATTTTAGGTTACTCTGAGGGTAATTTTAAGAATATAAATCAATTGTCTTAAATATATTCTGAAAACATATCCTTTCTTACATATTTTTAAATTAAACTCTACAATTTCTCATTGTAAGCTTAAATCACTATGAAGTATATAGTTTACAGCAAATTCTAAATACTGACAAAAATTTTATCACTCTTTGAAATATACCCATTTCATTCCTATCAAAATCAATATTAAATACTTGAAAAAATTATCTGATTTAAGGGTTGGAAATTATTCATCATTAATTTTTCTCCAGGAATTCCTATTTCCATATTACTTTCTTGGTAGGACTTATCCTAGTTTAAATACCTTCCTTCTTCTTCAAATAAATAGGTTCTTTTGGTAATCACCCTTTTCCTGCCTTAAAAATATATATGTACATTGAAAAAGTAATTACAAATTTGTGTTTGAGAGACTCCAGGTGTTGTGAATTGAATGTTTTTCTATTTAGTAATACAATTATCTAACAATATAATTTTTGTTTAGATAATAAACATAAATCAAGTTATTAGAAATATATGATTATTCTGATGATTGAGCTAATTTTTGTATAATGAATGCATATATCTGGGGATGCATACTGCTTATTGTCAGAATGAGACAACACTCAACATTAATATATTCTATTTTTCTTTTTGTGGATACAAGATCTGAGAAAAATGTATTCCCATAAATAAGTACATGAGAATGGCAAGAGTTTTTGTTTTAGAAATGTCACTCAAATATTTGAACTCCTTCCAAGTTATATGCCAAAAATCACATAGTTATCTATCATCAAAAATTATTTTTAATTATCTACCAGCTGTCATCTCAATTGGGTCTTCTTTGATTTGTGTTTAAGGCAAAGAATTGAAACTAATTCCAGATTTTATTATTCAGTTATTATAATCATTTACTTTCTCGACACCAACACCAGTAGTCTGAATTGTCCTATTAATTGGGACTCTGGAGATTTTGACACTCAGGGTCAATGTACTGTAGTAGGATGGCAAAATAGATGACAGGCACACCTCTTTTTGAAAGCGTGAGAAGGATAAGAAAAACCAGCATGAATATTCTCAGGCAGTCAAATTTTAGGAAAGAGGACAGGTTAAGCTTAGGATCCAGAAATTATTCCCTTGAAATTATTCATGCCCCCAAAGCACACATATCCCAGTTTTAAACATGCTGGTCTAAGCTTGTCTCCTTTTGAAGGTAGTTAAAGGTCACACAACATTATGTGAATGTAGATTGTTCTATATTTGTACAAAGGGACCTATGGCACGTTGTCTGTTCAAAAAGAGCTGCAACAAGACCTCCTGTCCCACATGCTCCTCTCTCAGTGTGACACTGAGAAGTGGGTATCTATTTTCTCTTCCTTTAGACTTTGGATGGTGACCTGCAAATATAGATGGCATGATGCCATGTGACTTCTGAGGCGAGGTTATAAACGGTAATAAAGCTCTGCCTGGTTTACTTGGGATGCTCGCTCTTAAAACTTAATTATGTGCCATGAGGACATCAGACTGCATGGAAAGGCCATAAACTAAGTCTTCTGGCTGCCAGCCTCATTTGAGGTCTTAGACCATAGCCAGCATCAACTGTTATGACTTGTGTGTCAGGAAACCTTTGAGATTACTCTATCTTCAGCCACCATTGTCATCTGAGTACAACTGCATGAGAGACTGTGGGCAAGAACCTCAGAAGTAAAAGAGATGATAATAAAACGATTAACATTGTTTTAAGTAACTATGTTGTAGGTTGATTCATTACGTAGAAATAATAATCAAAACAGGATCTAACAGAATATCTTAGCAAACAAAATAATTTGATATCTCCCTGACCCAAAATTTATAGATATTTTATATAATTTGATCTAAAATTTATCTTTGCATGTTATGAAAATTGCAAAGTACATTAGTAGTGCATAAATACTGTGAAAATATATTAATTAATATATAAGCAGTTGATTATTGATTAATTAAATAGTTAAAGTTTAACTTTAGAAAAGCATAACTAGATTTTTGTGTATGTTCCAATTTACTATTGATTAATGTCCTGCATGTACAGGAAATTATCCAAACTCCTTATCTTTTATTTACTTTTTAAAATTTTAATTTTTATTCTCAAACTAATACTTGTGCTTAATTAAAAAAACCAAACAATACTAAAATAGTCCCCTTAAGGGCATCCAAAGGAGGGCAGAGGATGTCAACTTCTCTCTCTTTGCTGATAATATGATCTTATAGAACCCCAGTGACTCAACCACAAAACTCCTGGAAGTGATCAAGAAATACAGTAACATCTCAGGGTATAAAAATCAATGTCCACAACTCAGTAGCCTTTGCATATACCAGTAACAGCCAAGTTGAGAAGCTAATCAAGGACTCAATTCCCTTCACAGTAGCTTCAAGGAAAATAAAATACCTAGGAATTTTACCTAACAAAAGAGATGAAGGATCTCTACAGAGAAAATTATGAAACCCTAAGAAAAGAAATAGCAGAAGACATTAACAAATGGAGGAACGTACCATGCCCTTGGCTGGGAAGAATCAATATTTTCAAAATGTCTATTCATCCCAAAGCAATCTACATAGTCAATGCAATCCCTATTAAAATACCAACATCATACTTTGAAGAACTAGAAAAAATAGTTCTCCATTTTGTATGGAACCAGAAAAAAAACCCTATAGCAAAGCAATTTTTAGTAATAAACCACAAAGCCAGAGGCATCACTCTACCAGACTTTAGGCTATGTTACAAGTCCACAGTGATCAAAACAGCTTGATACTGGCACAAAAATAGAGACATAGACATTTGGAACCAAATAAAAAACCAGGAGATGAAACCGGTCTCTTAAAGCCCTTGGATCTTTGTTAACCATTTTCACCAAATGGTTCTGGGAGAACTGGATAACCACATGTAGAAGACCGAAACTAACCCACACCTTCCATTTACAAAAATTAACTCAAGATGGATAAAAGATTTGAATCTAAGACATGAAATGATAAAAATCCTAGAAGAAAGTGTGGGTAAAACTCTTGAGGATGTCAGCCTAGGGAAAGATTTTATGAAGAAGACTTTAGTTGTAATTGCAACAAAAGTAAATAAATAGAACTTAAACTGAAAAGTTTCTTCACAGCTAAGGAAACAACAATTAAAGCAAATAGATAACCTTCGGAATGGACAAAACCATTTGTATGTTATGAATCTGAGAAAGGCTTGATAACTAGGATCTATAGAGAACTCAAATTAATCAACAAGGAAAGAGCAAACAGTCCCATCTATCACTGGGCAAGAGACATGACTTCTCTGATGAAGACAGAGAAGACTCTGAATGGCTAACAAATGTAAGGAAAAATGCTCATCATCCATCCCTAACTATCAGAGAAATGCACATCAAAACCACCTTGAGATATCAGCTAACCCCATTACAGTTACCCCACATCACAAATTCACAAAGTTGCAGTTGCTGGTGTGGATGTGGAGAAAGGGGAACACTTTTACACTGTTGGTGAGACTGCAAACTGATACAGCCTCTTTGGAAAGAAGTATGGAGAATCCTCAAAGAATTCAAATCAGACCTCACCTTTGACCCTGCAATCCTACTACTAGCCAATCTACCCAAAAGAAAAAAAAATTATTTTATCTTAAAGATATTTGTACTAGATTGTTTATTGCAGGCCACTTTACAATCACCAAGATGTGGAAAGAACTTAAATGCCCACCAACCCAGGAATGGATTAACAAACTGTGGCATATGTACACAATGGAATACTATTCAGCCATAAAAAGATGGAGACTTTACATCTTTTGTATTAACCTGGATGGAGTTGAAGCACATTCTTCTTATAAAGTATCACAAGAATGGAAAAGTAAATTTCCAATGTACTCAATACTAAGATGTAACCTTTAATACGTGCCCACATAGGAGTAAAAATTCAATTCCTGTTGGGGAGAAAGGGGAAGGGGGGAGAGGGAAGAGGGAATGGAGGGATTCGCGTGCTCCCACTTAATGGGCACAATGTAGGTGTATAAGACACACCTTTTGGGTGTGGGCACAATGACAAGATGGACTCTAACAAATTCAAATACTGTGACCTGGTTGTTTGTACCCCTTACATTAGCCTGAAATTTAGAAAACAAGGCAAAAAGGGCATACAGATAAGTATTTATTTAAAAAAAAAAAAGCCTGGTAAGATATTTAAAGAATCGGTTAGGAAATTGTTGGAGACTGAAAGAGGGAAGAGGTGAAGGTGAAGTTAGCCCTACCTAGCACCTGTCTGGCCTGAGGAACAGCAGAGGAGGGTTACCCAGAGTCCAGGATTGCTGGACTGAGGAGCCTGTTGGGGCTCTGCTGCTGCAACTAGCACCACCCTTTGCAGGTAGGGGGAGCCCAGGCCCCTGCTGAGTCGCAGGAACCTAGGTCTACAGGTCTCCTGTTAGAGGCTGCAATTGCTGATGCTGCAGCCAGACCCCATAAGAACCGTGCTGCTGGGGGCAGGGCAGCACCATGTCTGCCGCTGCTGTGCCTTACACTGCCTAGGCAGGACCCAGAGTCTGCACCCGCCCTGCCCCTCACTGATGCTTCAGAGCACCACCAGAAGCACACACATACTCTCTCTCTCTCTCTCAAGATTTCTCCCCTCTTCTGCCTTTCAGTCTCCCAACAGTGCCTCCCATTGGCAGCACCTCCCTGGAAGGCAGCTGGTGAGGAAGTCTGTGACATGTCGTTTGCGGGCTCCCAGCCATCTTGTGATACAGAGGAGATTCCAGAAGGCTGAGAAGGCTGCTGTCAGCCAACTGACAAATAGCCAGCCCAGAGGGTTGAAAGGGAAAGTCAGTAACTGAGTTGTGAATATTACCATTTTTCTCGATATGCATATCTATCTGGCACATCCTCAGAGTGTGATATACATCTATAAATACATTGTGTATATGTATTTTTAATAAGCAAGGAGGCTTTGGGAATAAAATCAGTGCTGCATGTGGCAAAGAGGGTTGATAATTTTCCAAGTGTGAAGAAAACTTTAATAATTATGATATTTCATTAATTATTTTGACATTTCCAGAGTTTGCATTATATATTGCTGTTTTTGCTGGCATTTTACAGAATTTGGAGCAAGTATATAAATTTAATCGGTTGTTACGTGGGACTTTCCCATTGTCTCAGATTTCTGGTTAAGGCCAAAAACTGAGCATAAGAGGTACTAAATTCTTCACAGTCTGAAGATTTCTGAGAAGGCAGCCAGAATTAGGTTCAGAAACTTACCCACCCTGGGCCAGCCAAGGGAAAGCAGAACCAGGCCTCCTGCCATCAACCTCCCCCTTCCTCCCACTACCACACCCCCCAGCCTGAACACCCTTTGCTACAAAAATGAAGGGCTGGGCCATTTTTTAAAAAAAACTTGTCTATTAAAGCAAATATGATCTTTCAGGTGAATATGGCTGTTTTTGTTGTGTTAAAATTGAAGATGAAGAAAATCCTGTTTGGCCAATTTATAATCATCCAAAATAAAAGTGTACCTGCTATCTTTTCGGCTTGTGTGCTACTCCTGTCAGATTTGGGGTTTAATTCTGACCCCCAACTCATCGCTTATGTTTTGAAAAAGGAAAGGGAGGACACATTAATGACAATATAATGCAGGGAGCCTCCATAGCTGCCCCTCCCTACCCGACCCCTCCTTAAGTTGACCTCATTTTCACAGAAGGGACATGCTCCACCTGTACGTGTCAGTACACTCGGCCCACTTGCTTATGGTGACCACATCCATATGTTGACCAATTTGTTACTGTCCCTTGGATGGGCAACTTACTGAGGTTCTATCATATCTCTACTCATTCTTATGCTGTCTGGGCAGAATTACGTATTCAAAATAAAGAAATAGGAGGTGGTCAGGGTTGAAGTTGATATGATACTTGGATGGCATTTAGCCAGAGGATTCACAAGTATCCAAATCTTGCTTTGCCTTGGCCATTCTTCCCTGAGAAGTCTCCAAAGGAAGTACAAATACTGGATACACTAACCCGCATCATACTTCTCAATTTCTGGGATTTCACTCCCAAACTCCAAAACAGAACACCAGGGATCCACCCAGGGCTCCACAAGACACTCCAGCACACACTGAATGGCTGGAAGGTTCTAGAAGCAAAGAAGGACAAAAGGCTTGTTCTGACCAGTTCTCCTCCAATGTCCAGGCACAGTGGATCTCAGCATTACCATGTGATGAAAACTGCACTCGCTGGTGCCAAGCTGTGAGGCATGAAGACACCTGCACCCTCTTGGGCTGTGCCGGTAAGTCCATTGATTCAGCTGCCTTATGGGAGAGAAAGAGAGCAAGTGGACAGAAGAAGAAAGATGAACAGATCCCAAGCTTGGCCTTCCTGCACCTCACTTCTGGGTGTCAGAGTTCAGAATAGCAAAGACAGAGGAGAGATTTTTTCTTATCATTAAGCCATCTTTGAAAAGAAAGCCATCACACAAGTGTGTGACTTCTGTCTTGTTGGAAACTTCATAGTGATCCAGTTGAGAGATCAGAGTCTTAACCATCCAGGTCAGCAATGGCTTGGGTGGACTTGGGGTGGACAGAAGTGAATGAAATCTGGAACTCCTCCAAGAGGCCAGTAGAAGGACATGAGGCTGCTGTTGGTTTTTGAAGCAGTAAGTGTAGGTTAAGTCTGAGTTTTCATGACCTGATGTCTTAGCAAAGGGCAAGCCTTAATCATACCTCTGTGTAAAAACTTTACTGATGGTCCTGGGAGTGCTTTCTCTTATTATCTGCTGAGACACGTTTTTGTCTACCTTATTGATTTTGTACTTTCAAGATTTCAGTGTCTTTTCAGGTTTGGCTGTGTGTCTCTAGCTGCACCATGTGCTCTTTTGAGGCAGGGATTTTGTCATTTACCTTTTTGTATTTCTAGGATCCAACATGGTATTTTGCATCAAGTAGGCACTTAAAAAAATTGATGATGATAAAATTGTCTAGTTTATGGAGGATATAATTTAGGTTCATTAGGACTTTTTACCAATACCTTTTTTTTTTGAAATCAAAAGTATCTTTAAATTTTTGTCTTGAAATTTTTCTCAATATTTCCTTTTCTTAAAAATTGATGTAGTATTTTTATTCAGTGTTATTGTTGACAAGTAAGAACTTACTACTGTCATTTCATTGTTGGTCTTCTTTTATTATTATTTTGTAATGCCTCTATTTTCTTTTATTAGTGTCTTCCTTTGTGATTGTTTTTCACTGGTAGTGTGTTTTAATTTGGTACTTTATTTTGTTAGTAAACCTATTTTAGACTTTTGCATTTTGCATGTCATGAAGCTTACAAAATACATTTATAAGTTTTTTTTTAAGCTTCATGGTAAATATACATAAGTTATTTTTTAAAAATGGCAACTTCTCTTAGACCACAAATTTAAAAAAAAAAGAAAGAAAAAAATGAAAAAAATCCCTCTATATTTTAAATTCATCTTCCCACATTTTGACTTTTTGTGCTCTTCCTTTACATATTTTTATATTATCTATCTCTTTGCAGGTTTCTATTGCTCTAATTGCTTTACAGATTTGCCTTTTGGGCCACATATTACAGTTAGGAGGGGAGTGCACATCACAATTACAGGGTAAAAATATTAGAGTATTCTGGGTTTGTCTGTGTACTTAATTTTACCAGTGAGTTCATATGATCAAATATTTTCTTTATGTATATTAGTGTTTTCTTTCATATCAAAGAACTCCTTTTTAGCATTTCTTGTAAGATGGGTCTGGTCATAGTTATTTTTCTCAGCTTTTTTTCTGGTCAAAGCATTATCTCTCCTCATATTTTAAAGATGAATTTTCTGTATACAGTATTCTTAGATGGCAGTTTCTTTCTTTCAGCACTTTGAAAATGTCATCCCACTCCCTCTTGACCTATATGGCTTCTGTTGAGAAGTCGTTACCAGACAAGTCAGATGTCCCTTAAATGGTGGTCAATTCTTTTCTCTTGCTGCTTTTAGGATCGTCTCTTTGTCCTTGACCTTCGAGAATGATTATTATATTCCTTGGGGTAGTCCTTATTTGGGTTGAGATATCTATATCCTTCTTAAGTTTTGGAAAGGTTTATGCTATTATTTGTTTAATAGAGTTTATGTCCTTTGCTCTTATTCACTTTTCTTTTGAACACCAATAATTATTACACTTGGTCTTTTGGGGTAATTTTTTATATCTTGTAGACCATCTTTATTTCTTTTCATTCTTTTTTCTTTTCTTCCCACTGGCTATGTATTTTCAAATAGTCTGTTTTTTATAGCAATGATGATTTCCTTTGCTTGATCTATTTTTCTTTTGAGAGTCTCTAATAAATTTCTCATTTCAGCAATGTATTTCTCAGTTTCAGTATTTCCATTTGATTTATTATTTTTTTTTATTTCAACCTCTTTGTTGAATCTCTTTTATGAAATTTTTTGGTCATGTCCCTATGTTATCTTCAGATCACTGGGTTTCCTTAAAACTGATATTTAAAATTCTTTGTCGGAGAGTTCCCATATTGCTATCTCATAAGGGTTAGTCACTGCTTCCTTGTTTTGTTCATTTAAAGAGGTCATGGTTCCCTGTTTGCTGTTGCTTCTCATGGATTTACAACTGTATCTTTGCATTGAAGAATTGGATATTCGTTTCAGTCTTCTCTGGCTGTTTAGAGTTTTTACTGAATATGTTTGCTTAGAGATTCTTTGTGATTTGCCTATTGAAGTCTTTCTTTTTTTTTTCTAGATTGATGCATCTTTTTTTTATCACTAGGTGACACCTTAAGTCCCAGTTTGCTTTGGCTCTACTAAATTATCACAGTAATGCCTTTCCAGAATGGTGGAGTCCTACATAGGGTTATCTTGGCAGTGTGGAAAGGCTGCTAGGGGTTCATACCCAGAGCATTTGTAGAATGAACCTCTTGCAATATGGTACTTCTGAATAGCTTCTCTGCTTTGGCATCTCCTTTGGCTGAGTAACACAACAGAATTTCCAGGGCTGGGGATGGTAGTTTTGCCTTCGCTCTTTGTCCCTGGCTGTTTCTAGGGATACTTCTCTTTTTAGGCACTCTCAACGCTTCCTGGGAAGCCATATATTCTTCCAGGGAACTCAAGGGAGTGGAGAAACTTGTAGTCTACCTCAATGTCACTTTTTCCAATGTAGAAGCTCTGAAGTGGGAAAAAAAATTCTGCACGTTTGGTGCCAGGCAGATTGAGGGAGGAGTGACATCGACATGAAAGTCTGAATTTTTTACCATCTGCTTGACGTTTTTCACTTCTTCATGGACCTGGGAACTGCCTCCTTCTTGTATTTGAGTTCTGAGATATTGCTGGTGTTAATCTCGGGCTGTATATTTGTTTCTGGTTCTCTGGGGGTGGGGGGGAAGGCAGTGAAGCCAGCTTGCTTTTACACTACCATTTTAGAACCAGAAGTCTGATTTAGTATTTTCAATACAGCTTGACGAGCTAAATTTATAGTTGCCTTTGCACTTGTTCTTTTGGAAGAACATATATGTGAAGAAGATATATTTGGAATAAGATATATGTAAAAAACTGTAGAGACAAAGGCCATCTTATAAAATTTGAAACTAAAAGTGGTGTCCAAAGGAAGAGCAGTAGAAAAGCCTTGCTTTAAAGTGACTCAGCCTTGGTGGTTGAAATAAGAAGCGAGGATCAGTCCTAGAAGGACAGGTTGACTTTTTAAAAATTTTTATTTGGCCCCTCCCCAATGTTCTTTCACAGAACAAAATGACAATGATAATGGGAAAACACAAATAGGAAAACATTGTTGGGGGTGCTTATACTTTCTTAACAGTCAGTGTGCTAAATTGCACATAGCAGCCCATTTAATCCACTCAACTACTCTATAAAGAATGCAGTGTTATTATCTGAAATTTATAAACAAGGAAACTGAGGTTCAAAGGATTTGAGCAATTTCTCCTACCAGTCATGGTAGAGCTCTTGGGTTTACCTTTGCAGTCTGGCCCACGACCCAGACCACCACATTCTATTGAATCCTGAAAGCTCGGCAACAAAAAAGAAAGGAGCAATGGAAAACAGGGATGGTCGATGTTATAGACAACTTCTGGGAAGTTACCAAACTATCAGATATCTGAGCTGTACATTTTATAGGACATTTGACAGTTTACTTAAATTTTGGACTGACATTTTTACCAATGTTTACAAGTAACTAAAAGACACTTTATGTTGAGCTTTGAGATTGACATGTTTTCCTTACTATTTTGCACCATAGTCATTTTCTGCTGAAAAGTGTGATTCATTTGTAGAAAAGAATGACCTGTGATTGACTTATTGTTGTAAACAAATAAAAAAAAGTTATCATAAATCGAGACAGGTTATTTTGAAGTTGGTGAAAACCTGGAATCAGGTGCGGTATTAGCTTTTTTCTAGTTTTGTATAAATTCATTTACCTTGTCTAGAGCATCAGAATTTTTTTTTTTTTTTGGAATAATGAAAGGAGTTATTTTAACTGAGTGCTAATGTGAGTGCCAGGTGAAAAATTCAATTCAAATGCTGTCACAAGATTCTTTTGTTTTACTGACAAGAGGTGTCCTGTTTCTTGATTCCTGATATATGTAGTGTGAACTGATAAATAGTTTGGAGATGAAATTGTCAGTCACCATTATCATACCCAAGCAATTATCTTTTCTGGTGGCTTGAAATGCCATGAAATTCAGGTTCTGAGGTATGGAAGTAAAGAGAAGGAAAAAAAAAAAACCAATATGGATGTGACCACAGGTTTGAAAAAGTGCCTAGGGTAGAAAAGCAGAATTCCAAAGGGGCTCAATAATGGCGGGGGGAGGGAGGAATTTAGTGCTACTTCTGATAATAAGAGAAGGAAGGAAGGGAGGGGGGGTTGATCCACTTTGAAGTTAATGAAACTTAAGCTTCAGGGTCCTTTTCATGTATATAAATCATTTAACACCTTAAGAGAGACCCTATCAATGTATTCGTATGTACCTACATATTTGTAAAATTTGTATGAGACATTTAACTACAATCAGTCAAGTCTGCTGCCTTTTTCTACACTGAATTTTTCTACTAATGCATGGTGGCTTTGGGACGACCCCACACTTTGTTTCTTTAAGGAAATTTGAATGGAAAATATATTTTATTTCAGTTTAGTGAAATATATTTATGTGTTTTGCACTATCACTTCCCATGTACTTAAGTTACTACTTCCTCATTCTAGCATAGGAATAGCTTCCAGGTAAATTCCTTTTGCCCACACTGCCAACTTGATTAATGTTGTAACTCACTGGTATGTAACCAAAGTAATATGTGTAAGTTATGTGAATATATCTTAAGGTGCCCAACATCCCAAATATGTTTGTAGGGAAAGAAAAACAAGGTTTCAATGTATGAAATCAGAAGCCAGGTCTGTGGGAAATTTTTCTAATCATCAGAAACATAAAACCGTAATTGGAAGATTTCACTTCTACTAAAGGTTTCAGGAATATTCTTAGTGCAGTATGTAGATTTATCATTTTTTATTTTTTGGTGGAAGGTGTGTGAAATAGAATTTGTTGGGGGATATTTGACATTGAAGTGGCTGCCAACCAGCTTGGGGTTAAGTCATCAGTTAGAGCAGGAGTGCCAGAGCTTTGGAGATGCACGACTTGGACCTGCATCCACCTGTACGGCAGCCTCTCTGCATGATGGACTTGTGACTGGCCAACAATGGAGTGGTATCAACAAGATGGAAGAACAAGAGTTTCCAATACTTGTGCCCTCAGAGAAATCTCAATTTGAGTAACCCCTCATGCATAAAAATAAATTCCCAAAGAATCCAGGTACAAGATTGTAGCACCTGAATGGAGAACAGAAATAGGAAAAGACATACAGTAAGAAGGACGTTTGAACATTATCCATGTCACCTCTCCCAAAGCCTGCAGAGTGCAGTGCAGACAGAGCTACCATCCACATAGGGTCAGGAGGGTGATGCGAGCATCTGACTTAGTGGCAGACTTCAGCACCAGGCCTATCTCAGTGGCAGGGTAGCCCCTATTACCCTAGACTACAGGTGACCAACATGGAACCAGGCTTCAGAACTGCCACAGCATCAATCTGGCTCCTGTAGCCACAGACCTATGTGTACCTCTTTGGGCCCAAGCTCCATGCCCACTCCAGAGCCAAACTGGCCTTCAGGAAGTTAGGCTCAAAGTATACCCTAAGGCCAAGTCATTCTCCTGGGCCCCAGGCTCCAAACTAGCTCCTGTAGTCCCACACTCTGTGGACCCAAGTGAAGGCAGCAGACTCAGACTCCAGACTTACCCCAGTTGACTCCAGTGCTGACCTGCCCCCATGTGTCCAGGCTTTAGGTTTGCCATGAGCTGCCCCCCACACGGAGCAAGCCATCCCAGAGACCCACTGGCCATCCTGCCCAGGATGCTTGTGTGGGATGATTGGCAAAGGGCTTTCCCTGCCAAGTCAGTCTGTAAAGACTAGAAGAGGTGTCCACTTCTTCAAATTTGCAGACACCAAGGTTAAGCCAAAAGATCATGAATGACATAGCCAAGAGAACAAAAAGTAATGCCAGTAATTAGCCCTAAAGACATGGAAATCTATAAATTGCCTGCCAAAGTGTTCAAAATAGTCTCTTAAAGAAGTTCAGAGACTCCAGCTTAGTGACAGAGCATGACCCTGTCACTAAAAGAAATAACAGCAAAGAAGAAGTGAGCTGCAAAAGACAGAAAGGCAACAAAGCAAAACCAGGAAAACAATTTATGAACAAAGGAGAAGTTTAACAAAGACACAGAACCCTTAACAGTGAACCCAGTAGATATTTGGGCCCAGAAGAACGCAAAGACTACACAGAAAAATTACATAGCAGCCATGTTCATCAACAGCATCCTCCATCAGTGACCTTGAATGCAGGTCGTGTGAAATTACCCAGTCAGAGGAACACAAAGGACAAAGAGTGAGAAAGAGCAAAGAAAGGCTGAGGGACTTGTCAGAAACCACCCAGTGAGTCAGTCCGCCCGTATGACTTCGGAGGGTCTCAGAAGGAGAAGAAATGGAGACAGGGGAAGAAATTATAACAGAAAACTCAAAAACAGACAAATAAACAAAGAACACCACTTGTTGGTAAGAGCTCCTGCAAGAAATCTGTGGTCACTTCATATATTCTATCCTACAGGATTTCCCAATTTGAGAAAAAAAAATTAAACCTTTACATAAAAATATTAAGTTGTGAATCTCAAAAGAAATCAATTATCAATAATTTTAAAAATTAAGTAAATAGTGATAAATACAAGGGTGAATCACCATTCTAGTCTCTGTATGTAAAATATTAGAAGATTTTCATTTGAAAAAAAATCAGAGTATGGAGCCATTCGTACTCATCTGTAGGATGTAGGAAACGATTTCTATATAGTGGATTTGGAAAGAAGGTTCTTTGAGAACAAGCTGAGTTTCTGTTTGGTTTATATAGCCCAGATGTCAGCATCATAGCCAGGCTGTTATCAGTTTGGATTTGGGTAACATTAAGTTAACATTACTTAACAGTTGAGAGAGTTTGGGAAAGTTACCTTTTTCTTTGAAAATCAATTTTTTTCACATGAAAAAAGTAATATCAATTTTGTTCATGTTTTTGTAGATATTGGTGTCTTAAATAATATATTAAAGTGCCTAACACCCTGCTGGTATGTATCAGGCAGACAGCAATACATTTTTATTGGACAAGCCTACTGTGTTCCAGGTTTTGTTCTGGAGACTAGAGTTAAAACAGTGAACAAGGCAAAATTCACAAAATTGCTACCATCAGGAAGATTACTTTCTACTAAGGGGTTTCTGTGTCATGGGAAACTGGCATACTCTTGGGGAGCATGAATAAAATTATGAAGGAAAATAACTTGGATAAAGGTCTGTGGAGATTTCATACATTTCCTATTTAAAAGTATACATTAAGGGCCAGGCTCTTGCCTGTAATCCTAGCACTTTGGGAGGCCCAGGTGGCGAGATCACTTGAGGCCAGATGTTGGAGAGCAGCCTAGGCAATACAGCACAATCTCGTCTCTCCAAAACATTTAATATATATATCAGGCATTGGTGGCTTGTGCAGTGGCTTGACCCTATTGTTCCAGCCACTTGGGGTGCTGAGGTAGTAGGATCCCTTGAGCCTATGAATTTGAGATTGCAAGGAGCTATGGTGACACTACCGCTATATAACAAAGTGCGACATTTAAAAAAAAGTACATTAATTGATCAAAAATAGTTTAAGGAGAGGAGATACTAGGTGTTCACATGTAATGAACTTGTCCAAACTGCAAGTGGAGGCCAAATTATTTCGGATTACTCTAATTCAGTGAGATAGGGAAAATTGGATCTCTGTCACATTTAAGAGAAAGATTCTTATCAAAGGCAAGCTGTTCCCTGTTTCTTCAGTATCTGTTTTTAAAATAATCTAATTTAGGAAATTTTCTGTCTTAAAATAACCTCAAACTCTCAATATGTTGAAAAAGCATCTTTAAAAATGCATTCCTTATCTGTATCACAATATATTCAAAGTGTCAAATAATGAGTTTGTATGCATTTTCTTTTACCATTTACTTATTCTATAGAAATAACATTATAATATGCATTAAAACTATTGATTTTTTTCTAGAGATGAATAAATTATCCTTATGCCAGGGGGTGAAACACCTCAATTTTTTACCGAAGTTACAATCGCAAGGCAGAGCTCATTTTAAATCTTGTCTATCTTTAAACTTTGGCAATTGGTTTTGTACTTGTGATTAATAGGGCGTTTCCAAAATCGCTGGGAATACGAGGAAAACAGATCAGCCTCTCATTCTATTTTTAATTCAGCTGTCAAGCCCACTAACATTTTTAGGTTTTAAAAGTTATGTGTCTTGAGTTCTCCAACTTGAATTAAAAAAGTAATGATGGACTTAGTTATTTTGTCTACACATAATAGAGAGGATATGGAATGTTATCTTATTGACTAATATAGGATATTAAAAATACAGCTTATAATTAGAAAAATCCATTCTCAAAATGCTTCTCTCTCCAACAGTAATTGGGCATTTTGCTTATTTCGCATATGGTTTAAACTTGATGGTGTACTGAAATTGAATTTCTTTTTCTATCTTTCTTATCTGGAATATGGCTTAATTTTTCACTTAAGTCATCCTCCAGATTCCTCTTTCTATTGCTCTTCCTACATTCTTCTTTACAAAAAAAATTAATTTTCCTCCCTTTACTCCTCTTAATTTATTAGAGCAGATTCCCTCTGCTTTGGTGTTTATTTTGAAGGAAGGTTTGAACAAAGATAAGATTACCTGACCAGTAATTTCTATGATAAGAGTTGATTTTCTTCTTTCCCCTCCTCCTTAACCCAAAGCCTTTGCTGTCCTGCGTTGTGATCAAGGTTGTGCAACGCCCTTCATCTTCTCACTGTTCTTCCTCTAAACAACCCACTGCAGTTGGGTGATAGATACTTTCAATCTCTACATTCGGTTTGCCCAAGTTAGACTAATCAGTTCTGTCTCTTACTCCCTTAGTCATTTTCAGCTCCTTTTCATATAGTATCTTTTTTCTATAAAAGTAATATTTTACAAAAAGCATAAACCATAAAAATTGATAAATTAAATATTATAAAAATGAAAAACTTTGTTCCCTGGAAGACATCATGAAGCAGATAAAAAGATGAGTCACATATGTCTGACAAAGAACTTGTATTTTATATAGAATCTGTAAACAGCTCTTACAACTGAACTATAGGAAAAGAACCTTTCATGCTTCGTGAAAAAGGTACGCATGTAGCACCAATAGTCACACAGATAATGCATGTTAAAATCATGATGAATCACTACTGCATAACACGAAAATGACCCATCATACCAAGTGTTGGTGAGGAAATGGAGTACCTGCAGCTCTCATACTTTGCTGGTGGATATATAAAATTGTATAGCCATTTGAAAAATAGTTTGACAATTTCTTATCAAATTAAATATGTGTGGACCATAAAGCTGAGAAACTCTATTCCTAGTTGTCTTCCCAGGAGAAAAAGAATAGTATTCAAATGCTCCTAGCAGATTTATTGATAATATTGGAGAAGAAGGAGGAGGAGGAGGAAGGGGAGTGTAAGGGGGGTAGGAGGTGGAGGGGAGGTTGGAGGAGGAGAAGCAGATGATGACAACCCAAGTGCCCAGTGGCTGCTGCATACAGAAATACGCTATTTCCATACAATAGAACCTGACCCGCCTTTGAAAGGAAAGCTCTGCTGATACATGTTGTAACAACAGGGATCCATCTCAAAAACATTCTGCCAGTTGAAAGAAGCCAGACACAGAAAACTTCATGCTGTGTTATTTTATTTATATGAACTTTTTAGAAAAGGCAAAATTGTAGCAATAAAAAGCAGATCAGAAATCAGGCAAAGGCAATGGCTGTCAAAGGGCGTAAGGAAATTGTGGTGAGATGGAAATAGTCTATGTATTTTTATTTATTTACTTATTTTGTTCTTTATCTTGAGCACGATGGTGGTTATACAATTTTATACATTTGCCCTACTTTGCATTGAATGGTACCTTAAAATGAGTTGCTTTTTTCCAGGTAAGTTATGTGTCAATAAAGCTGTTAAAGAAAGGGAATACTCATTACCTCCATATTCAGAAAAATACAGAAAAATATGATGAATTAGGAAGAATTCACTTCTCATCATATAAATGCTATTAATATGTTTATTAAATTTTTATTTAATAATAGAATACTACAGAAAGTACAAAATCATAATAGTACAACTAAGTGAGTTTTCACAAAGTGAACACCCAAGTGTCTAGGACCCAGATCATGAAACAGAACATTATTAGCACCCCAGAAGCATCATTTCTGCCTCTTTGTAAGCAGTAACCCCTATGATCAGTAACAATATAACTCAGTTATTTTTGAAATTCATACACATGCCAAGTCTGACAGTTAAGTTCACAAACTCATCCTAGAAAAAGTGCTGCATACCTCATTGCTGAGTATCAATATAGGTCACCTTCAAAGTATTCCCCTTGGGAAGCTACGTACTGACACCAGTGCCTAGGCCACCCTTCAAAGTAATTTTGGAACTTGTTTTTTGGAGTGGCCATCAGAGCTGTTGTCGAAAATGTCTTCCTTTCAATAATTTCTTAATCCTTAGCTGAAGAAAAAAGTCACTGGGGGCCAGATCATGTGAATAGGGAGGGTGTTCCAATATAGTTATTTGTTTATTGGGTAAAAATTCCCTCACAGACAGTACTGTGTGAGCCGGTGCATTGTCATGATGCAAGAGCCACGAGTTGTTAGTCAAGATTTTCAGGTAAGATTTTCCTGTTTCTCGATCCATGTTTACTTGGCCTGTTATGCTTCTCACAGTCAGCTGACAATTTTATATGTACAACTTGATGAAGTTTTTTAATGTTTTTATCCATTCTGTTCATTTCTGGCTGCCCCGACCTCTCTTCATCAGTGAGGCTTTCTCTCCCATCAGAGAAACGTTTAATCCATGTGTACACTGCTATTTTCTTCATGGCATTGTCTCCATAAACTTAGACTAACAATCTTTGATTTCACTTCCTCTATTACCAAGTTTAACAAAAAATTTAATGTTTGTTCGTTGCTCTAATTCATGCTATGGCATGCTGGGGAGGGCTCACAGAAACAAAATACACAACAACAATAATGAATGCAGCTCAGCAAGATACTGCCACATGTTGATGCAAGCAGCTGTGAGACACTGATATACCCAGAGTATGAAACCCTACGAGCTGTTTGTACAGTGTTGCCAAAATAAGTGCATGTTGGCAAGTTGGTGAACTTAACTGCCAGACCTCGTATATATGGAATCATATAGAATTATTTATTTCATGTATAATATAGTTTCTTTAGCTCAAAAATTTCTTTGTAAGAATCACCTGTGCTGCTGTTGCTGAGACTCAGCTGTTCTGCTCCAGCAGCTTGCCTGAATCACTCCTCTAGAGGACTCCTGATTTTGGCATTTTTGTTTCACCACAAAATTTTTTCCAAATTTTTTGGATCACTTTTTGTTTAAAAATTCTTTCTCCTGGAGAGTTAGCTTGGCCTCCTTTTTGTGCCGCAGGGGCAGTCCCCGGTGGAACGGTGCCACTGTTGGTTTGGCGTGCTGCCCACAGGTGGGGACCAGTTCTTCACCAGGGTCTGGGTGTGGACCAATTTGTTATTGAAGATGTTGAACACAGCGTCAATGAACTTTCTTTTTGGGGTACAACACTCCAACCCCCAGGAAAATTTCTCCCAGAGTTTCTTGTGCCAGCCTCAAGGCATGACGTTTCTTGTTCCCTCATAGCATGTGTGTCCACCACGGTGGGGTACTGGTGCAGACCTCCCCTTCCTGTGGTCAGGCTTTCTCTGGCCTCCCCCAACCCCCATCTGGTGGGGCTTGTGCCAGTTGTCCCAATGGTTGCTGGAAAGAGGAGAATATTGCTCTTTGAATTTTTATCTTCAAATTACAATATGACCATGTTATTAAATAGAAAGATAATTGTTGAATAATATTTCATCATAGGTTCTTCCCAGCACTGGCAGTTGTTCTGAGCTTTAGTTTCCTCAAACATGCAACAGTGATAGTTATATCTATATTGTAAGATTTTGCAATTATGAAAAGAAATAACTTATGTAGGTTTTTCCACAATATTTACCATGCAATAGATGTTAAACTAATTAGTTCCTTCCTTATTCCAGCACTATAATCATTTTCTTAATGGGGAATAATTTAAATATAGTAATTGAATTTCTCTTAATCTCTTTCATTGGAGTTTTATGGTTTTCTGCATATAGATCCTCTACATATTTTGTTAGACTTATACTCAAATATATCATTTTATGGGGTGCTGTTATAAATGATATGGGTTTTCTTAATTTCCAGTTCCAATTGTTTATTGCTGGTATGTAAGAAGGCAATTGAATTTTGTATTTTAATCTTATATTCTACAACCTTGCTTATGTATTCTGGTAAGGGTTTTTGGTTGCTACTGATTATGTGTGATTTTATACGTGGATGATCATCTCATCTATGAACAAGGAAAACTTTATTTTTTCCTTCCCAATCTGTATGCCTTTTATTCCTTTTTCTTGTCTTATTTGCATTAACTGGGTCTTTCAGTATGACGCTGAAAGAGAATATTTAGTTTCTCACCATTAAGTGTGATACATTGTTGGAAGGTATTTTTGTAGATGTTCTTTACCAAGTTGAGGAAGTTCCCCTCTATTCCTAGTATGCTGAGAGTTTTTATAATGAATTGATACTGGGTTTTGTCAAATGCCTTGTCCGCATCAACTGATAAGATTGTAGCATTTTTCTTCTGTAGCCTGTTGGTGTGGATTACATTAACTGATTTTTAAACATTGAACCAGATTTTGTACACCTGCAATAAATCACACTTGGTCATTGTTTATTATTGTTTTCAATTGTCATTGGACTGGATCTGCTAATGTTTTGTTAAGGATTTTTAATCTTTGAGAGATACTGGTCTGTAAATTTCCCTTTTTGTAATATCTTTATCTGATTTTATTATTAAGAAAATGGTGGCCCTATAGAGTGAATTAAGAGGTGTTCCTTCTGCTTCTGTTTTCTGGAAGAGATTGTGGAGAGTTGATATCATTCCTTCCTTAACTATTTGGTAGAATTCACCAGTGACCTCATCGGGCCCTGGTGCTTTTCTTTTTAGAAGGATTAGTTATTGAGTCAGTAGGCCAATAGATATAGGCCTATTCAGATTATTGATTTCTCCTCCTATGACTTTTGATAGTTTTAATGAATTGATGCAGTTCATCTACATTATCAAATCTGTGAGAATAAAGTTGTTCATACTATTCCTTAATTTTTTTTTAGTGCTTTTGAGATCAGTAATGATGACCCCTTTTTAGTTCTGATATTAATAATTTGTGTCATTTCTCTTTTTCTTACTGGCATGGCTAGAGATTTATTAATTTTGTGGGACTTTTCAAAGAACTAGGTTTTGGTTTTGTTGATGTTTCACTATGAATTTCCTGTTTTGTAAGTGGTGTTTTTATTTTCATTTAGTTAAGTATAAATTTAAATTTGTCTTGAGGTTAATTATTTGATTTATGTGCAGTATGGTAGAGTGTTGCTTAATTTCCACCTATTTTGAAATTTTTCTGGCTATTTTCTTTATTAAATTCTAATTTGCTTCTTTTGTCATCTGAGAATGCATTTTCTATGACTCTGTTCTTTTATACGTGTTAAGGGTGCTTTATGGCCAAGGATGTGGTGTATGTTGGTGAATGTTCTGTTGTAAGTTTGAGAATAAGGTATATTCTACTATTGTTGGATAAAGGATTCTATAAATATCAAGTAAATCAAAAAGATTGATGGAGATTTTCAGGTCAAACCTCACTGATTTTCTGCCTACTTGATCTATCAATTAATGAAAAAGGGGTGAGGTTTCTAGTTGTAATAGTGGATTTGTATACTTTACCATGAAATTCTCTCAGTTTTTTGCCTTATGTATTTTGATTCTTTCTTTTTAAGGGATCATTATGTCTTCATGGAGAATTGACCCCTTAACTATTATGTGCCACCGCCAGGGACACTACGCCTCCTGGCACTGCAGGAAAGAACCAGGCAGGACACGGATTGAAGTGCTAGCTTGCTAGAGGTGGGCTACCCAGAGGGGCAGGAGAACCCTGAGACCCCTCCTCAATGGCTATTTATTAAGGTTATATCCAACAGGTGTGGAGAGTTAAAGTAATGACAGTGAGGGCTGTAGGCATAAGGATTGCCACGTGCTCTTTCCTCATGTGTTCTTTCCCCACAACCCTCATGAAGAAACACCAAGGATCAATGTTTAACACCTGCTTATGACTAGTGACCGATCTTATCTCATTGCAGAACACTGAGTTACTTAGGGGATTGTCCTCAAGTCACAAAACATCTCTAGGCTTGCCAGGAGACTGTCCTGTTCTCAGCGTTTCCTTTTAATGTGATAAGAATCAGTAACTGTCCTTGTAAGCATGGTGTCCATTCCTCTACAATTATGTAATGTCACTCTTTTTTTTTTTTTTTTTTTTGAGACAGAGTCTTGCTCTGTTTCTCGTCCCGGGAAGAATACAATGGCATCATCGTAGCCCACAGCAACCTCAAACTCCTAGGCTCATGCGATTCTCCTGCCTTAGCTTCCCTAGTGGCTGGTACTACAGGTATGTGCCATGACTCCTGGCTAATTTTTTTTTGTATTACTAGTAAAGACAGGGTCTCATCTTACTCAGTCTGGTTTCAACTCCCGAGCTCAAGCAATCTTCCTGTCTCAGCGTCCCAGAGTGCTAGGATTACAGGAGTGAGCCATCATGCCTGGCCAATGTCACTCTTTAATCATGATAATCTTCCTCATCTGATGTCTGCCTTGAACTGCCTACTCCAGCTGTAGGTTGGTGTTAGCATGGTATATCTCTTCATATCCTATTGCTCTTGACCTATCTGTATATGTTTATAACAAGGTTTCTGTAGACAACAGGATCTTGTTTTTTCTTAATCTACTTGGATTTTAAATGGTATACTTACACTATGTACAGTTAAAGTGATTATAACGTAGTTGAACTAGTATCCACCATGTTTGTAATTGTTTTCTGTTCATTGTACTCGTTCTACTTTTGTATCTTTTTCATTCTTTCTTTTTCTGGCTTCTCTGGTTTTAATTGATCATTTTATATCATTCTATTTTCTCCCCTATCTTAGCATATCAACATGCTTCATTAAAAAAGTTTTTAGTGCTGGTGGTGCCTGTGACTCAGTGAGTAGGGTACCAGCCCCATATACTGAGGGTGGTGGGTTCAAACCCAGCCCTGGCCAAACTGCAACTAAAAAGTAACTGGGTGTTGCAGCAGGTACCTGTAGTCCCAGCTACTTGGGAGGCAGAGGCAAGAGAATCACCTAAGCTCGGGAGCTGGAGGTTGCTGTGAGCTATGACGCCATGGCACTCTACCGAGGGCGACAAAATGAGACTTTGTCTTTAAAAAAACCAAAAATCTGTTCTAGATTTGTAAATATAATTTACACCTATATAAGTCCACTTTCAAATAACCCTATACCACTTCATGAGTAAGGTACCTTAAACAGAATATACTCAATTCCCATCCATCCCTTATAATATAGCTGTCATACATTTTACTTATCCATATTGTATGATCACCCAATATATCATTAATATCACTACTTGAATATTTATGCATTCTATCACTTAAAGAATGAGAAAAAAAATTTTAGTTTACCTTCATTTATTCCTTCTCTGACATAGTCTTCCTATCCTTTTATAGATCTGAGTTTCTAAACTATATCAAACAAACAAAAAAATCCCTGCACACTGAAGACCTATTTACCTCAGCTCCTATTACCTGACACATCATATCCAAATTCAGCAAAATTACAATGCATCCTGGGAGGCAAGAGAAAACAAGTGCCAGAACAAGATGTGGAGATGACACAGATTTTGGAATTATCAGCCAGGGAATTAACAATCATTAACATGTTAAGAGCTCTTATGACAAAAGTTAACAACACACAAGAACATCAGAAGGGAGATGAAAACTCTAAAAAAGTATCTAAAGGAAATGCTTGAAATCAACACCACTGGCAGGAATGAAGGTACCTTTCAAAGGCGCATCAGCGGACTGGGCAGCCTTGAGGGGAAGAATCTGAGTTTGAAGATGCGCTCCTGGAAACTTCCCAGGCAGAAATGCGAAAGAAGAAAAGAAGAAAAAGGCTCTCTTTCAGTTATTTTGTCTTTTGTTGTAGCTTTCAGCATAGCTTTGCTTGTTCAATAGGTTATTCTAATGGTCTTAGAATAGGTGGGCGGCAAGTATAATGATTGTATTGTACAATCAATAATCCTTAAAACACTGGCTCCTTCCAGAAAAATTAGATAGAAAAGAATGGAAAAATTTGTTTTTGGCTTTCTTTGCCTGCTGTAGTAGGCCCATATCCTTATTTCACAAAGTGCCATAAAAAACATTAATTCTGATACTATTCCTGTGAATTAAGAATATTCTTATCTCAACTCTACTGGTGGGGAATTTGGGACACAGGCTAATTGACTTCCTCAAGTTCACTAAGTGACCCACTAGCCTGGCTGGCTGGGACACAGCCCAGGTCTCTTGAATCTCAGCCCCATGCTCTGGGTACCAGATGTGATACCATTCTGCTCTTCCATCAATAAGCTATTGACCTTGTTTCCTTCCTAGCTGGCAGAGGTCTGCCTTGTGTGCTAATGTCATTTCTGCAGTTCATAACTTGAATTACTTTTCTGCCTGGCCAACTTTGCAATATATCAATATCTCCAGGATATGGCAAAACATGCTGTAAAATAATCTTTTTTAAGATATGCAGGTAGGAGAATTATCAAAATATACTGAGTCTTATAATGTATAGCTTCACAGTAATAGAAAAACATTCAAATGGATATTAAAATCGAGATTTTTTTATAGCTAAGATCTACGTAGCCAACCACACACCTGTACTCAAAATAAATACGAGTAATTTTTCTTTGTAGCACCTGGGGTATCTCATAGGCTATAAATTATACTGTAAATACAGTGTCCTCCAAGTAAGGACATATTTGAATTACAACTTCTACCATCTCCATCTCAGTGATGTGTCTTCAGAAATGTCACGAATGGAAATGCTTTGTCTGTCAATGGATTCCACTCTCTTTTGCTTTATATTTCCTTTCCTCATTCATTTAAATAATATTTGCTGTGAAGCCACCATTATGATTTGTTTCTGTTATGGGCAAAATGTGATTAAATAAGCTATTATTAGGGTCTACTGAAGGTTTGATTATTCCCATTTACCTAAGAAAAGTATACAGAAGTAAAAAAAATAACATTCTAAGGAAGTTTCTGAATACTTGTGAAGGGTGATTAGAAAAATATTTCAGGGACCCATAAGTTACTCACATAATAAGAGGAGGTCTTGAGGATCCCAGGTAACTGCTCCCAAGCTAAAGCAGGTGCATGGTGACTGCTTTACCAGAACTTAAGTAGGACATGATTAGGACTTGTTACAGAATTCCTGGAATCTCAAAAGTTTGCCCCCTAATGTTTTAAAGGGGAACACTAATTTTTCCCCAGTCTTTTAGCATTGCATGAAAAACTTTATTTTTCTTTTCTAAAGTTTTCACTATTTATTTAGGGAAGCTAGATAAAATTCTTGAACAGTATACATGAATAAAATTTGTGAACAGTATATATGAGCATATATGTAAATCAGAGATAATCTCGGGATAAAGGGATTTGGAAAATGGCCATAGGAATCAGGGATAGGGAGGAATTGATCTTGAATAAATCCATAGGAAGGGTAGAAATGTTGGAGACCAAGTAAGAAAAAGTGTCTGGGTTGAGCTAGGCACCTGCCTTACTTAGGGGTCTCCAGAGACACATAATCAGTAGGTTATACACACACTCATGCACGCACGCACAGATTCATTGTGAGGAATTGGCTCATGCAACTGTGGAGAGGGAGAAGTACTATAATCTTCATCTGGCCATCTGCAAGCTGAATATCCAGGAAGTCCAGTGATGTAATTCAGGCTGGGTCCAGTGCCTAAGAACAGAAAGGCTAATGATCCCAGTCCAAGGGCAAAAGAACATGAAATGAAATGTCCCAGATCATGAAATGAGAGAAAAAAGGAACAAATTCTTCCTTCCTCTTGTCCCCTTCTTTTGTTCTATTCAGGGCCTTGGATTGGATGAGGCCACCCACATAGGAAGGGCTCTGAGTCCACTGATTCAAATGTTAATCTTATCTGGAAACATCTTCACAGACAAACCCAGAAACAACGTTTAATTTGAGCATGTGGTGGCCCACTCAAATGGACAAATAAAATTAACCTACAAGTCTAGACCTCGTCAACTTGACATTCATACAAATCTCCTTAAAGCATACTTACTCTCCAAATGAAAACGAAAACGAGGTCATAATTCCACCTAATATGAAGTATCCTGCATACAGGTAAAAACACGTTAACCCTTTTCCCAGAACAGGAGGTAAATTCCTTGAGAGATTTTTACTCTTCGCTTTGATATCTTGTATCTTAAAGACTAGCATGTGAAAGTAAAAATGCTTAAATCCTGTGTTGTAAAGCACAGACATGGTGCGGTATATGAAAGGAGAGTAGGAGAAAAACAGACACCTGTCTACACAAATGGAGACGTAGTATGAGCAATTGGCTCTTGTGATTCTTCCCTTACTCAGTTTGGGCTGGTGGTAATGAAGTTGGGTGGCTTATAAGTAACAGAAATTTATCTCTTATGGTTCTGGAGGCTGGAAATCCAAGGTCAAGGTGTTAGCAGGTTGGTTTCTCCTGTCCCCTCTTACTTGGCCTGCAGATGGCCACCTCCTTGCTGGGCCTCCAGATAGCCTCCTCTCTGCACGTGCATCCCTGGGGGCTCTCTGGGTGTGCAAATGTTCTGTTCTTATGGACCCACCTGTTGGGTGTCAGGCCCGGTTCTCCTGTCGCAGTTGACCTGGTTCGATTACTTGGCTAAACTAGAAAGTTCAATCAAGGCACAGCAGTATTGGAAAGCAGCAGTGAGTAGAAACAGAAAATAAGGCTGGAGCACACAGGCAGCGGGAATAGAGAGCAAAAGTGACCTGCACAAGTTTCAGGGTTACAAACAGAAATTATGTAGGAAGAACAAAGAGAACAAACTTTCTCTTTGGGAAGTGGGTCAGTCTCATGAATGAGAAAAGGTAAGAGACTGAGACCCCAAGGCTATCCCCTTTCTCTCCCTTTGAAATTCACTGTAACCCTCTCATTGGCCTCTCTTTGCCTCCAGGCGTTATTGCCCTTTTCTTTTGTTCCTTGATTACTGACTCCTTCTGTTGGCCATTGGTTACCTGAGTGACTTACACCACATTCCTCAGGGCCTCCAGACTTCCTTGTTCAGTAGGCCAGACTTTCCTTCCATTCCCCTGGAAGCCCCTTTGGTGTTGTCCCTTCTCACCACCAGTATGTTGTCATTTAACTTCATGATCTTTTTAAAAGCCCTATCTCCCAAAGCCATCATCACATTCCCAGGTACTGGGGGTTGGAGATTCAGCATATGAGTTTGGGAAGGAACACAATTTAATCCACAACAAAATATGACAGATCTCTGAAAGGCAGCATAGACTCTTTACTTTTATCTTAATTATTTTATTTCTCCATCTTAACTGGGAAGCAGTGTAGCATAACAGTTAAGTGCATGGTCTCCGGAGCCAGCTCACTTGGACGGAGTCTTTGCTGCCCTACCTACTAGGTTTGCAAGCAAAGGCAAGTCGCTCCCCTTCTTTGCACCTGGACTTCTTTGCATGTGAGATGGAGGCCATCAATAATAACTATGTCTTTTAAGTTGGTGTGAAGTTTAAATGGATGGACACGTATAAAGTACTTATATTTGCTGACACACAATAAACCCTCTGTAAGTGTTAAGTATAAAGAATAGTAATAATTTCTAGCCATAAAATTGAACAATATGATACTTATACATAACAGTGCTCATAAATAAGGATTTCTATTCTGTAGAGCAGTATCCATTTTTCATTAAATGTCATACGAAGAAAGAAAGATGTATAAGTCTAAGGTGATTAGCCCAGCTACAATTTGTGTCACTCACTATGCGCATACCGCATACATCTGTCTGACCATCTGTGCTTCTAAAATCACTCCAATGAGATTCCAGACACCTAATATTGTTAATAATAAAAGCTCCATGTGTCTTTGAAGTTTGTGTGGGTGATAATTCCATACTTTAGTTTGCTGTGCTAAATTCACCCTTCATCTAGTTTTTTGTATAGGTTAACTCTTTTTGTTGTTGTTCTTGTTCTTTATAAAGACATGACTATCATTTTCTCTCTCATTTTTACAAACTTAAATAATAACCAAATGGAAAACATTGTAAAAATCTGATTCATACATGCATGTGCTTTCTTATGCAGTACCTTTCATCAGGGACCATGACCTTCTAATAGTCAAATCAATGGACTCGGCACCTGTGGCTCAATCGGCTAAGGCGCCAGCCGCGTACACCTAAGGTGGTGGGTTCGAATCCCCAGCCCGGGCCCGCCAAACAACAATGATGGCTGCAACCAAGAAATGGCCGGGCGTTGTGGCTGGCGCCTGTGGTCCCAGCTACTTGGGAGGCTGAGGCAGGAGACTCGCTTGAGCCCAGGAGTTGGAGGTTGCTATGAGCTGTGATGCCATGGCACTCTACCGGGGGGGATAGCTTGAGGCT